>JAPSGF010000006.1:25657230-25686188 GCA_035772895.1 Perdix hodgsoniae
AGGGCAAGGGCAAGGGCAAGGGCAAGGGCAAGGGCAAGGGCAAGGCAGGGCAGGGCAGGGCAGGGCAAGGCAAGGGCAAGGCGACGGAAAGGTTTTTCAAGAGACGTAGCAAAATTTTAAAAAAAGAAAAACAAGCAAACAAAAAACAAATGCTTGCAATTTACAATCTAACTGGCATTTGAAACCTTTTATTTGTGTAAAATTAAGATCTAGATGTACATATAGAGACTGAAAAATATTTGGTGGTTCTTTGAATGTTCAGAAGAAACAATTTCATTTATAGAAACAAACAAGACAATTATGTCAATAGAATTTAGCCTTTAGTACAGGGAAGTATTACACTTTGATTCTTAAAAGATTAATTAGTCTTTGATTCTAAAAGTATTGGTCTTCCTGAAGAATGAGATACAGTCCCATTGTGTCTGATCCAAGACACTTGGCAAAGGGAAAGTTTCACAAAAAGGTTTATGAGAAAAAAAGTGAGTGAAAGTTTACTGCACTGCTGATCTCCTGTGACCTTTAAAAATAATTTAATTGTCCATAATTCTGACAAAGAAGGACAGGATAGTAATATCAAGTTTCTGATCTCATAGAGATTGACTGCTTGAAAAGGATCAATGCTAGAAAAAGTACCATCTACATTGAAACACAGTCACTCATTAAAAAAATTTATCCAGCCTATAGTTGAATGACTTAATCTTTCTCACTATCAGAACTCCCTTGGTGATATTTTTCTATAGCTGAGCCATTTTTACAGATTGGAAACACTTCAGCAGGTACAATATCATGCCTTTCATGATTTGCATTTACATTTTACAGTTTAAGATTAAAGGAAGCATATATAGCTAACTACATAACTAAATTCAAGGGATTTTGAGTTCAGCAGGCTATGTAGTAGGGTAAAATCCTGTAAAAAGAAATAACTGATACTGAGAAGTTCTCTGTTTTTCCAACAGTTCTCTGTTTACCATAACAATAACTGATGCAGAGGAAAAAAAAAAAAAAAAAGTAAAAAAAAAAAAGAAAAAAGTAGTGTATTGGTTGCCTTCCAGACAAATGAAGAAAAAGTCTAAAATAGATTGACTGGAATTAGTGGAAACACATCAAGTCTCAAATTCTAAAAGAATATGATCCTAACTGGGAAACGTGTCTTTGGATTTTGTCTTGAGGACAGGAAGAGAAATATACCTTGAAATTTACTGTTCCTGATTCTCCTTGGAGTTATTTATACCTTTGCATAGTGGGAATAAATCACTGCTATCGAATCCAGTGAGCCACAGCCTGCTGATCAGGCTCACTGTTGGTATGATAAAAGCATCCATGAGTCCTAAATTCTCTGGCTGATCCTCATGGTATTTATAACCTTCTGCAAATATGTTAGTAATGCTTACTGAGCCTTGTCTTCATAGCTCACAAGCCTTACATGGGAAAATGGTATAGACTGTAATTATGTAAATTCAAACTAAATCTTCAAATAAAATTGAACCTTGGCCAAGTCAATAGGAATGTGTTTCTATGTGAAAATAATTATTCATTGAATCCTCTCAGAATTTTTCACTCATTCTTTTCAGAATTTTTATCAAGTTGAAAGAATTCACCAATTTCAAATCAGATTTGTATATATATAAATTTAGTAAAAACTTTGGTAAAAAATCTTTTTGGTAAATGCTACATTTATTGTATTTACATGGATTTGCTTGAAATTCTTCTACCTGCTACCCGAAGAGGAAAAAACACAGCTAGAATGACCTTAATCATTAGCTAAAGAGGACAATCTTGCAATAAAATACTATGTTTGGAGAAAAAAAGAAAAAAAAGAAAAAAAAGAAAAAAAGTCTCAGCCACAAAAATGAGGATATCTGAGAAGAAAAAAAGGCAGTAAGTTGTTTTGATTTCAATTTTTTTTCCTCCAACACAGTTTTGTTCCTTCAAAATATTTTTTGATGCTAAAATGTAGTTTAAAGTCTAAGTACAAAACACATCTATTTCAATTAATTTTTTTTTCCTTTCAACAAGTAGTTTTTTGTATCTTTTGAAAGGATTTTTTTTTTGTCTCTTTGAGCTTTACACCAATCTCCTTCCAAGTTTACAAAAAGTACTAGAAGAACAGTTATTCTCAGATTGTTTGATTGACACAGTTCATTTCCATTACTTGGATACTAATTTGATTCATGTTCTGTTACTCATTTACTAAGGACATTAAGTTGATGGGAAACATGAGCAGATGTTGCACTTTGTTGCCTCATGCTTAAAAGAATTGCACAGCATTCAATATCAAATATTTTTATAATAGTGTCTGTAGAATTAATAATTCTTTATACAAGTTGAAGCCTAACAGCTGACATAAAAATAATTGGCTGCTACATTCCCAAAGCTGAACTCAGAATATTTGGGCCAAATTTTATTTAGTATAACCAGATTGAGATCTGTTGGATTCAGCACAGCAATATGTATTTATACAGGATAAAAAGACATTATTCATATGACTACTCGGTTCAGTATGGTTAACCTAAAAGTTCAAAAGTAGGCAAGTATGTGTATGTATATACTTACGCATGCATGTATGAAAGTGTGTACCCTGCACCATTATGCAGGAATTATGCAGCCCAAGCTTATTATTTCCATTTGAAGACATAGCTGTCAGTGCTTTGTTAGATGATAGGGAACATCCTCTCTATTTTTCTCCATCATTGAGATATGTTTGAAATATTGAGCAAAAAGTCAAAGAATCAAGACAATATTACAAGAATTCCTGTAAGCCATTGCTTTGAACTCTTGGAGTTTGACTATATTGATTTAAAGTAACAAGCTGCTCAGTGTCATGCCACATATCATCTGAACTTTGTGTAAGATGATAGAATGTGTGGACATGTGTGAGTGTATTCTCTGTAGTTTATAAATCAAATTAAACTCAGAAAAGTAAACAGTAGTTCCTAATGCTTGGATTAAATTTGAAAAATTAACTACATATCCAGCAGTGATCACATTCCTGGTGAAAATATCAGTGAGTTATTAAACTATAAATTTAATCTTTAAATTCTACATTTTTCATAATGGATAACAGCTTACTGTGGGCTTTTTGTACTGTTCTTAGTCTTCTGAACACCAGAATGAACATTTGGAAATACTAGGTCTTGTTGACAGTGTAAAAAAAAAGGTGCCAAATATAAATCATGGTACAATGAAACCAAAAAGAGAAAGCAAAGATTTTTTCTATAAAAACATAATAAAGTGATTTTACAGCAGCACCAGCTCACAGCTTGTAATCATATTTTAGAAGCTATTTCAAAATTAGGTAAAAGCTATGATTAAAAAATTGTTAATTAAACTATTTACGCCTCATAGGCAGCCTAAACAGTCGGGGGAACTAGACTAGATGGCCTTTAACAGTTCCTTCCAACTCAAATGATTCTAAGATTCTGGGGAAAAAAAAAGAGAGAAATAAATCCTGTAAGCAATTATCTTTTTCTACAACAGTTTTCAAGGTAAACTACTATGTATATCCTGAAGGAATGTAGACACTCAGCTCTGGTCTGGGACACATCCTGTGACAGATTGTAAAATGACCAGGTAGTAATGTGGAATCATGCATCCACATCACATTCTGCCATGAGCAGGAATTCTAGTCTACTTCCTTTAGATATGTCCTACCTGTTATTTTAGTTATCTAATTATGAGAGGTTTGATACTATAGAGCTCTGATCTGAAATGATAATCTCCCTCTTGCTGAAGCTATTTCACTTCTGAAGAAATACTGAAATTTTTATTAGAGATTGAAGTGTGCCTCTCGAGAAAACATCCTAGTCACTAGCTTAGACTTCATTTCAGACAAGTTTTGACATGAGTTACATCTCTGTTTTACAGCTTGCAGGTTTAGGCTGCAAGGGCACGCTTTGTCAGTTCAAATTCTTTAAGCCAGATTTCACTTTGAGCTATCTAATCTAATGACAGAGGGCTCCGTGTGTTCTTTAATGTGGAGTGACAGTAGTTTATTTTTATGTTGCACAGAAGGATTTACTGCTTAGGATTCCTTGCTAAGGAAGGAATAAGTAGTCATCCTTATGTTCTCCACGGGGTTTTCTTCTTGGCTATGAGCACCTCTTCATTCAAGGTTCTGTTTTTCGTTGTTTTTTGTTTGTTTTGTTTTGTTTTGTTTTCCTTTCTAAATTCCTTTTTCAGATTCTTTTTTTTAAAAAAGAATCTTTTTCTTTTTATCATGCAGAAACCTGATGTGACTGTTGCAGAGACCATGTGTTCCATTGGGAGCATCTATGAAAATACATATATCACCTCTAGTACCTAAGCACCACTAAAATGCTCTATATTCCCCTAGCTTGTGACTACTTAATATATCCTCTAGGAAGTATTAGAAGCAGTTTAAGTCCTCCAATGGCCTTGTTGTAGTCTGTATGGTTTCCTTTCACTTGCGATTTGATCTGGGTCCTTTTAGGGTTTTTTCTTTCAAAATACAGCTAACAGAAAAGTGAATTTGTAGATACTTCATTCTACACAAACACATGCTTTCTAGGACTTTAGGTTGATTCTTTTTGCCTGAAATGAGTCTATTCTTTCACTGACAAGAAAAATCTGAATCCAGTTTGCCCACTCACTAAAAGAGTATTTGTCATAACTGAAATACTACAAGACTGACCCTTTATTTTCTGAGGAAACAGCTGCATTCTGCATAGTATACTTAAATATTACATAAGAAGAGAAAACATATATAAATATATTTTAAGCAGTTACCAAACTCACTCAAAGGAAAAAAAAAAAAATACCTGGGTTCTATTTCTTTTCCTAGTGAATAATTCCCTGTTTTGTATTAACCAATCTGTGAGTAAGGACCAAAAATAAACTAGCTCATTGTCTTGGGCCCAGTTAATATTTAATTACTCTGTGTAAAATGGAGCAGCTTCCAAAAATAATAATAATAATAATAATAAAGTAATGGGGCAAGTCAAGTTCAAATTCCTTGTAGGTGAAAAATAAACAAGTCCAAATTCAGACTTTCAATTTCCCTTGTAAGTGTCCTAAAGCATTAAGAGCAAAGGAGATGCGATATCTTCAGTCATCTTCTGTGCTGCATCTAATACCTAACAAACACTAAATTAATTCAACACTACTGAGCAATAGGTCTTGGTCTGCCAATACGTACATGGGAAAAATTAGGGAAAAGATGAAGCAGACATTCTTATGGGCATGCATCTTACGGATAGATAGTTGCTAAAAGAAGGAACTGGGGCTTATCACACTTCCAGATTTCTTTATCAAAGTTGTCTGTGAGGACTTCAGTTTAGGTTTCTTTATCAAAGGATAGAAGTTCTTTGTGAATCTAGCTGAGAAATTTACTTCTGTGTAAAAAATAATGATTGGAGAAAGAATTTAAGCTACTTAGCAGGGAGGTTGGGAAGCTCAAAAATTGTTTGTCTGTTGTTGGAAATGTAATTTTCAGTAGATATTTTTTTCTTAGGGCAGTGTTTGCAGCATCAGAAATTAATGTCAGATTTTCTGAATTTGAGTCTAGTATATTAATCATAACAATAGTTCCTTCCTCAGAGTTGAAAGCTCACAACTGAAGGTATAAATCATGAGTAATTTATTGGAGAAATGACACCGTAAACCAAAGATTGGTGTAAGATGGAAGAGATTCAGGCAGTAAAAAGTTGTAGAATCACAGAATTTTTAGAGTGGGAAGATCATCTAGTTCAACTCCCTTGCAATGAACAGGGACATGCACGGCTAGATCAGGTTGCTCAGAGCCTGGTCCAGCCTCACCATTGAAGCCTTGAGGAGCAGGGTATCAACCACAGCACTGGGCAACCTGTTCCAATGCCTCACCATCCTCAGTGTAAAAGACTTTTCCCATATATCTAATGTCAGTCTACCCTCTTGTAATTTGAAACCATTTCCCCTTGTCCTTCCCTTGTCCAGGCCCTGATGAAGAGTCTGTCCCCTTTTTTCCTGTAGCTCCCCTTTAGATCCTGAAAGGCCACTCTCAGGTCACCTTGGAGCCTTCTATTATCCAGGCTGAACAGCTCCAGCTCTTTCGGCCTGTCCTTGTAGGGAAGGCGTCCCATCCCTTGGATCATTTTGGTGGTCCTCCTCTGGACATGCTCCAACAGGTCCACATCTCTCCTACTGAGAGTACTGGTACTGAGGAATCCACATCTGTACACAGTACCCCAGGTGAGGCGTCCCCAGCATAGAGTAGCGAGGCAGGATCACCTCCCTCACCCTGATGACCACATTGCAGCCTAGAGTATGGTTGGCTTTCTGGGCTGTGAGGGCACATTGCTGGCTCACATCCAGCTTCCAGTCTGCCAGTACCTCCAAGTCCTTTTCAGTAGAGCTGAATCCTTTCATCTCTCAGCTTGGTAGAGAGGGTTGCCTCAACCCAGGTGCAAGATCTTGCATTTGGATTTATGTTTAACCTTATGAGGTTCACCTGTGCCCACTGCTCAAGTGTCTCTAAGACCCTCTGGCTGATGTTCCATCCCTCTGATGTGTAAACTGCACCCCACATCTTGGTGTCATCAGCAATCTTGCTGAGGATGCACTCAATCCCACTGTCAAGGTCACTGAAATCATTAAAGAGTACTGGTCCCAGCACTGACGCCTGAGGACACCACTCATCACTGATCTCCATGCAGATACTCAACCACTGACCATCACTCTCTGGATTCAATCCTACAGCCAGTTCTTTGTCCATTGAACAGCCCACACATCAAATCCATATCTTACCAATTTGGAGAGAAGGATGTTGTGGGGTACTGTGCCAAAGGCCTTACTGAAATCCAGAGAGATTACATCAGTGGCTCTTCCTTTGTCCACTGATGCAGTTACACCAGCGTAAAAGGCCACTAGGTTGGTGAGACAGGATTTCAAGATTTGATTTGTCAAGAAGTAGACCTATTTCCATCTGAACTATCCGAGGTCATCTATGAAATTCTTACATGGATCATGATGCACAGACACTAGTGCTTGCCTTAAAATCAGTTCTGGAAAGTCTGAAAATCTGCTTCTGTTTAAAAACAAAGTTTGATGGCTGTGGTATACATCTGTTATATTTTCTTCATTTGATTTTGAGAAAACTCATTTTTCTGAATTGAACTCCACTGGATTGTGTATATGTAACCCACAATAGAAATCAAAAAACGTTCATAAGAAATAATACAAAATGTTCAAGTCCTCTGGTAGAATATATTTCAGTTACTAAAATGTCTCTAGAGACCATTTTCTCCAGTATGTTCTTCTTTTTTTATGTCCTTCATTTTCTAACATTCTGACTAAATTTAATAACACATTCATGAGAGCTTTATGCATTCATACTTTTCTCCCTATTCTGCTGGAGGCACAGACATTGGAGATGAGATACTAAAACTGATCCTTTTAAAAAAATATTTCTTGCATACTGTGGAATGCTATCATTTTCTACGTTAAGGCATCAAATCTTTTGACTCAGTTCAACTTAGTCACTGTAACTTATGATATTCACATTTAGAGGACAATCCAGAGCATGTGTCTCGTGATATTTTCCTGAAGCAATTACACTTTATATAAAACAATTATCCAAAAGAGTGTGACTACAGCCAACTTCTTAGGTCACTCAGCTACAATATTGGACACATGGACATTGCACTGGCAAGTGAGAATGAAAATGAAAACTACTTATTCTCATGTAATCTACATCATATTCATCTGTATTACCACTGAGGCAGTAGCACTGATAGATATAACACTGAATAAAATTTGAGTCGGAGCTTGAACCAAAACCAAAATGCCAAGCAACCCTGAACCACCAAAGAAAATTTGAAATCATGTATATCCAGTCACTGGATGATGACACATAGAATCACAGAATAGTTTGAATTGGGAAGGACCTTTAAGGGTCATTTAGTCCAATTCCCCTGCAGTGAACAGGGACACCTACAGCTAGATCAGATTGCTTAAGGTAATGTCCAGCCTGATCTTAGATGTCTCCAAGCATAGCACATCCACCAGCAATCTTCCAGTGCCTAACTAGCCTTATTATAAAAAACATTTTCCATATATTTGGTTTAAATACCCCCCTCTTTTAGTTTGAAACCATTTTCTTCCGTCCTGTCACAACAGACCCTGCTAAAGAATCTGTCCCCTTCTTTCTTATAGACCCCCTTTAGATACTGAAGGTCTGCTATTAGATCAAAAAGAGAACAATATCTTAGCTTTCTACCAGATCATTTCTATGTTTGAACTAGTTAGCATACACAGAAAGTTGTAGAAAATACAGATAATGAGTCTTTCCACAAATCTAGTTCATAATACTTAGAATCCTCCTATGGAATGAGTTTAAATTCCCAAGCACAAATAAGGTAGACTAGGAAACTGAGCCTTGGAGTGGTGGTCCTATGCACTGGAATACTGAATTACAAGATGATTACTAAATTCATATAGAATATGTCAAACCTTTCCTCTATTTTACATTCAGTCAAAAGTGCTGTAGGTAAATTAAAATCATTCATAATTTTTAGAACAATCTTGTAACACCTGTGATAGAATAAAAGGTGTCAATGAGGAGTGGATGTTGTAGGTCATGTTGTTAAATGAGCATCATGAGAATCTATATGATGCAAAATTTTGTTTATTTAAGGAACACAGCACTTTCTTTAATACTGCTCTCTTAGAAAATAATCAGTTTAAGTAAAACTATTTTCTCTCAAATTATGATGGAAAATTATCAGCCTGTCTTATAATGTTAAGTAGGTAACATTATAGATTATATACATTATAGCAGTTATTAAGTTCTTATTTATTCTATAGCACGCCCAAGAAACTTTTCTCTTTTTTCAAAAAGTAATGATGAATGAATGAATTTAAACTAGATTTTTTACAATTAAGAGATGTCCAAATATCTTTCACTTCTAATCCAGCTGAAGAATATATATAGCTTTGCTTTCTTCTTTAGAGGTCTCAGTTTAATTTAACATGAGCCACCATGATCTTTGACTGCTTGGAGAAACTAATGAAAGGCCTAAAATACTTATATTCTGTTATTTATCTTATTCTCATACTGTGTGTTTTCCAATCAATATTCTTACTAAGAACTCTGGCTGCATTCCAGACTCAATTCTTATTTAATTATTTCAGCTCTAGAACTACAAAGAAAGACAATCTGTTTCTATCTGAGTGATGAAATTGATTTTGTAGAACTCCGTCTCTGTATGTTACAATGCTAGCTATTGAAGCAATGTTGAAAGCAGACACCATGTGGGGGGAAGGAGGAAGAGTGAGGAAAGAAAAAAACAACAGAAAACTTTGGCCACAGCTCACAGAAAACAAGCTTTGTTATGTGACTCAGAAAAAAATAGAGAATCTCCTCCCCACCAGAAGTCACAGGAGCAGATGCTCTCTCTGAGCTGCTGCCTGTGTAGTTCTTACATCAGAGGAGCAGAGAGGTTGCATATTCTGAAAGATGTCTCTCTTATATGGACAAACCAGTGAAACACATTTTATTTGCAATATATCAGAAGGCTTAGATGTCTACCAGGGTCTTTCAGTGAGCTGACTGTCAAACATCAGTATCTTTTCAGCCAGTGGAGAGTTCATAAAAATCTTAAATTATTGTTAAGTTGAATTACAGTTTTGGTTATTAAACTGATATCTGAAGACTCAGGACAGAATATATCTAAACTTGAGCATTCATTTTTAGGAACAGATATGTTTCTTAGCATCCACAGTGGACATTTGAATGCCTTGAATATATAATAGTGGTGGCTTAGAGGGTGTAAGTGGAGATTTGACCTGTTCTCATTTCCTTGCTCTTAGAAATCCACCTGGAAGTTTCTCTCTTCAAAACTACCTGTCATTCCAAAGGCAGATAGGGAAATTTCATTTCATATTATTAACATGAGAAAACACTGATGCTGTACTGAAAACAAAAAAGGAGAGAGAAATATATATACATATATTAATTTTTACATGATTTATGGATATAATTTATTCATTTGATTTATTTATTTGATTTAGATGATTTACATGATCAATTACATGATTCGCGCAGCATGCACAGTAGTATGCACGTTGCTCTCTGCGCAATGTTCTGTTTATTTCTCAACTTTTTTTGATGCTGTAAGTCTGTGTTTGGAAAAAACTTATGGTCAAATGTCAAACTTTTAAGAACTCTTGGGCACCAGCATATATGCGAACAAATTAATTTGGTTTATTCTTCTTGCTTTGGAATACAGATAAATCAGGATGGAGACAAGGGCTTTGTTCCAGTAAATGTTGCAAGGTACAGCATTCCATTACTCTTTTCATAATTAAAATGGGCAATGGATGGAAATACAAGAACAAAATTAAAATAAATAAATTTTTTAAAAACGTCATTATTCACATCAAAGGTTGAAGGTTAATCTGAACTGATTTACTGTCAAAGATCTTGTAGATCACCTCAGAAAACAACATTATCAAACGTTAACACAAAAGTGACCATTTATTTTGAAATAATTAATTCCTAATGAAACTGTGCCAGATACTAACACTGACTGCTGGCGTCTGACTGACAAACTCCAGTAGTAATAAATGGAACACTGTATGTCTAAGCTCCCTAGCTGAGATATGACATTAACTCTTGACCTCTAAATGGAAAGAAAACTCAGTATCTCCTGTTATTATTATAAATGTTGACTTTACTATTCATTATTAAAGAATACATTTTGGTCTCATTCCACACCGCATCATGCTATATATATGTGTCTATAACAGTTTTAGTTTGTACTGCTTCTTTTCACTTTGTCTGCATCTGATAAGCCTTAAACCTTGGGGACTGAGCAAAAATATAAATGTAACTGAAGAAACAGGCCTCAGAGATTTTCTACTTCATCTCACAACACCATGCTTATGCAATGCTATAGAGAAATACAGACTTTATTGTATAGCATTAAAATGCAAATACAGTCAAATCCCATTTTTATACTTCATACACATACTATGCACAAAAACCCATATTCAAGTAACCCACTCATTAATATGTCTTATGATCTCTTATGTCCCATTCTGTAATCTAGATGAACTATAAAGTTCTCAGTGATGAAGTTATAGTCCAAACCACAGAAACTTAGAATTTTAAGATCAAGAGGTCTTTATTTCATTCACTAACAAATGAGTCAAAAGCATGTTTGTTAGAAGTAGCAGTCAGAAGCAAAAACTGCTTGCTACTTTCAGATGTCCACTTTGAAGTTTAGAACAGAACTTTAGTTGCTGATATCAGGTCAGATCTCATTGCAGTGCACTGTAAGTCATGGTGTAGAGGCAGTGAGGAAGTGACGTGCTGCTTCTCCTACTGTAGAGCAAGATGTTCCTGCCAAAATCAAAGCTTAATTGTGTAAGTGAGCTAAATAAGTATTCAGGGATGATGAGAATCCACTCCAGACTGAGGTACCTACTTTCAGTTGTCTGTATGTAAGTTAACTTGCTGAAGAAGAGCTTCTGAAACAGAAATATGTCATTTTAGGCACAGTGTAATAATACCCATGGTCTTCAGCTGTTGCTCTGGAGACACCCTTATAAACCAGGTTTCATAACTTCCACCCCATACAGATGTCTTGGATACCCAGGGCTGTCTCAGATATCACTATAGGTCTATCTTTAGGAAGCCAAATCCCACCCAAAGTCAGCGGAATTACTGACTCATTCAAGCACATGTGAATATGAGCCCCTAAACCAAACCCTCCACATCTCCTCCCATGTATACTGAATAACTCCTTACATCCACTGACACAGCTGAAGGTGATACAGAAATTTCCAGGCCATCTAAATGTTAATGAGTGAATGAGAGAATCATTGACCCATGTGGACCATCATTACAGTCACATGGGAAAGTGTATGCAGAATTTATGTAGGTATAATATATATATTTTCAATTTAAAAATAAAAACAACAAGCAAACAAAAAAGACACATCATTTTATTAAAAGTGAACTCAATTTTACCTGGTTTATGATCTTAGAAACTTAAGTAGGCATTTGGAAGGCAATTAATTAACAATACAAAAAGTTAAACAGAAAAAAGGAGCCCAAAACTCTGTGAAATCTGCTCCTGCATTTAAATGGTGCTGCTTCGTGCATTCTATTAGCATTATCCATGGCAGGATAAGAAGAATAGATCTGAAAGAGCTTGACAGATCTTACACACAATATGCCTAAATATGACCTTTTCTGTAAGACATTAGCTTATGCTCATTTGTAATATTGTGAAAAATGTGTACCAAGTCAGCTGACAATGACGTTAGAGCAAAGATATGTAAAAATACATATATTGGCTGAAATAAGGTGATGATCCCAGACAGGTAAATTCTCAGGCTTATATTCAGTTCTTATAAATTCTTGCTTAAAATCAGATTTATCTGCAATTAGCAGAGCTATTCTAGGCCACTGAGAACAGTCAAGTCCCATATCTTTTTTTTTTTAATGTGTTTGCTTGAAAGAAAATAGCAATACACAAACAGAAATGCATCAATGTCATTGGGTTAGATTGCTGCTCTTCTGTCCAGGAACTAGTCCTGCTAATCTTAAAGGGCTGATAGATATCAACAACAGCAGTAGAGTTCACAGCTTTGCCTCTAGAAAAGGCTCTTAAATCTGAGCATGTTGTTATCTTTGAAGCTTTAGTAACCACCACTGACTCTTGGGCTTATCCTGCACAACAGCTGAGAGCTATCTGAGTTAACCCTTACAATTACAGCTCTCAGGAGCATTTCCCCTGCTGTCATCAAATCTGTCATAGATTACTTACCTGTCCTTTATATGGCTGTGTTAATTGCTCTCGTATTGATTTCAGAGGCATGAGTGAAGATCGCTCCTATGTGAGGCACAGCAGTTCAATAATCTGCTGTAGTGGCTTAAGTATTCCTTGACAGGGATTGCTTTCTGGTGCACCAGGACAACAGCCTGCTTGCCATCAGCTTATCTAAACACCACACCTGTTTGCATCCTGTCTATATTTAGAAATATGAATTTGTAAGAAAAGGATTAATGTTCTTCCCCTCTTTATATAGCTAACAAGAACAGGACTCTAATCAGGAAACTAATTCAAATGATGAATATGGAAAAAAAATTATGTTATGTTAAGATTATGTTATTCTCCAATATAACGTTTGTAAATAAGACTGCATTAACTCAAACCTATTACACGCTATAGATAAAAGGGCATTCCTTGTTAGATTCTTACAACTTTTTATGAGTTTTGTCAATTTATAAAGTCAGCCTTCAGGATTATGTTGTCTACCTAAAACTTTCAACATGCCATTTCATTTTTCTATGTTATGATTTCAGATTTTGTAAGCCAGGGTCATTTCATTCTGCTGAATACAACTAATAATCATAATGAACTATTGCATTCCAGCTGCAGTCTTGCTCAATTACTATGAATTTCTTGCAGAAAATCATAGTGAGTCATCTGAAAACATGTTGTTTTGTTCTGCTATGGAAGAACGCATTTCTTACTGAAATGATGTATGCAAAAAGTATGTTGGAAATCAACATGTTATTCCACAGCGAGACTCTGGTTTTGATGGGAACTTCTAGGAGCTGCAGTAATATTGGCAATAAATAACAGTAGTAAACCTAATACACAAGTTTAGCTACGACACTGGTTTTGCTCACATTAGTCATAAAAATACCTTAACTAAGATGAAGTACATTCATGCTTATTCAATTCTTTGCTTTCTCATGTTATTTTGTTAATAAAAATGACTCTCTCAATTAAGAACTGTATTGAGTCCACCGATACAATCTCCTAACAATGATGGAGAAGAGCAAATGACCATCAGATATTGGCTGATTCATAACTGCTAATACCAAGAGAAAGAGTCAGCATGACCTTCCAGTCTACATGCCCTTTTTTCCACCTCAGTGGTTCTCATATATGAAACTAGAGATAAAAAAAGTAACCTAGTGTATTCATTTCTTTTTCTTTTGAAGGAATTTATTTTTCTAATAGCCAAAACAATAGTCAGTTTCAATTAATTTTTGTCAAAAGTATGCACAATAGCAAAATAAATTGGATATGAACTCCAAAATGATTAACAAGCATTCAATATTTCTGTGGGTATTATTGCATATTTCACTACTAGTGTGAGGATTTATTCTAATGAAACTGTTCTTCTGCCTTTCCTCATTTTCTTTACACCAAACCCACTTAAATTCTAATTTTACAAATCCAGTTCACATCAGTAATGCCTAGTTCTGAATGGATTCCATATGAGGAAAGAGCAAATGCACTAGGATTCTTAAGCCTGGGAAAAAGATGAAATGACAGAGGGCTTTAAGTCATAAACTATATGCAGAATGTGAACACAGAAATGTGAACTGATATTGAATATTCACTCCATCTTGCAGCACAAGAACTAGCAGGCATGTAATGAAAGCATTAAGGAGAAAGTTATAGACCAAAGGGGAGTAATTTTTCCACACAACATATATAATTACAGTGTACAGCTCATGGCCACAGGATTTCATGGAGATCAAAAATGTATAGGGATGTAAAAAGGAACAAAATAATGGAGGGTAAATCAACGGTGTGTTATTAAACACGATAAGCCAGAAAAAAATATATATATTGTTCAGGAAGCTCTGAAACCACAGATTATGGGAAAACTTGCCAGACCAGTGCACTTTTGTACATGCCTTTTTTTCTTTTCTGTTTATCACTATGTTACTACTCTCAGAGAGAATACAGTAGATGTGGAGGAACTTGGTCTGATTAATTTTCTATTTTCTTCTCTTAATATCCCAAAGGATGCTACCATCAGTCTCAGACATCTCAGTGAAAAACATGGACAAATTAATGTCTCTGTCTATTACACGTCTATGTGAAGCAATTTTCACAGACAAAAAGGAGAAACAAACTCTTCTGGAGTACAATTTGTATTATTTCAGAAATATGTATTTGAAAGAGTGAACTGAGCTGTAAACATATGTATTTCCATGTGCCAACACTAAAGAATCTTTGTACAGATGCTGTCATTTAAGGGCAAGTCAGGTATATCTGAATCCTATTACCGTAATCTTAGACAGATGACAATTACATGTTTCATATTCAGTCCAGTTGAATGAGATACTACTGAAAATGGAAGAACAGGATCCATTTCAATATAGTTTTCTTTATCAAGGCCATCATAAAGAACAGTGTACAATATAGGCAGTATTGCCCAAATTAAAAAAAAAAAAAAAAAAAAAAATTACGCAAGGTCTTCTGTCTCATTGAAGCGATAGGTTGATAGGTTTCTGTTGAACACAGAATGTGTTTAAGATCTTTGCTGGACTGAGACCAGAGTGAAATATGGTAGAATGAAACAACTAAAGTGCCTGAGACATTGAAATATAATTCAGTTCCATTAATAGCAAGTCTGTTTCAAGCCCTGATCTGACAAAGGAAAGCAAAATTACTGTAGTATATAAAAGAAGTTTCCACCATGTTGTTAAATTCTGATATAAATTATTAAATCCCACTGAGATATTTTAGATCAAAGGAACTTTGTACTTTCATTATGTAGCCACTTCTACAGAGAAATTGCCAAATATCCTGCAAGGCAAGTCTGAAAATATGAACTTTCAGAGCAAGTTCAGCTCCCCTGTTTTTCCATTTCTTTTTTGTAGTGCATCCAAATATTGTTATCATACACTATACCCATCTACAGAGCTCAAATGTAACACAGAAATCTAAGGTGTACTTCAGATGTTGTCTGTGAAATAACTGATCACGATTTTTGCGTTAACTTCAGAGATAGGAAGGTAGCTCTGAAAATAGTGATTCCTATTTATTTCCATGGAAACTACAACAGATACAAAGATAAAATAACACTATTTGATAAAGAAAAGTCTCAGAAAAAAGAGAAAAATTTTCAACATTCTCATCACCATTAGCTATGCATTTGTGCCAGTGATGAACAAGAGCCTGCATGCAGAACTCAAAAAAATCTGCACTAGCGAAGGAAGCCCACTTTCACTGTTGCTTCTGATGAAATCCACCCACTGCCTCACTGTGCTCGCATCCACTGTTTGGTCTCCATAAACAGCAACGAATGATGTATGTCAATGGCTGCCATTTTTTTTCCACGTGGAAGAATTCACTGACACAACACTTCTTCATGTGAACTTGCATGTCAGATGCCATTCTGTCATAATTCTGCTCTTCTGCTGTCTGTAAACAGCAACAAAATTTAACAGAATATTGATGAGACAGTTCAACCTCTACTCTCATACCAAAAACATCCACCTCTGATGTTGTGGGCCAATCTAATAAAATGAGACATTATATTCAGAGCAGCTCTGGTATAATAAGACACTAAGACAATAAGACACTTCATCATGAACTTTTAAAAGTTTATTACTAAAATATTACTTTCAGTAATTATGGGTTTAACAATTTCCATGTTACTCTAAAAAGTATGTGTTGCTGTTTTAAAAGCATAGTTGCACACATTTCAATATTATAGTTTTCATGAAACATATTCATCTGTATTTTCAGCTTCTGAGCTGTCTAGGCACCAAAGTTCTTCTAGTGGAAAAAAAATATATAAAAAATAAAAATAAATAGGATATTAAACTAGCGCGAGTTAACCATGTTACAGATGCAATTAAAGATGAACTTCTTTAAACCTTCTACTTAGTAAGTAGTTCTAGAGGTGGACCTCAAGAAGTCTTACTAGAGTAAATCCACGTTTTCTAACATTTACTCCTACATGAAGCAACTGGGGTATGTGAACACCAAATAAGTCCGTCACAGCCATACTTCAGATCCTCATAGATAAATTAGATACATTAGATAAATCTGTAATTTGTATTTCATGCATGTAACATAAATCATCAGATAGCAGTAACTGAGTTGTGCCTACTAGATACAATCAATGTTCACCCTGGGGATGATGCCTGATAAAATTTTCAGACTGTGTCTAAACTGTATAACACTATATTATTGAGATTTTACCATTCTTCTAAAAATGGATGGTTGCAATTGTGTAAAAAGAAAACTACAGAATAGTATATTGCCATTGTTACGGAATCAGTTCGTAGATTTTCAAAGACATCACAATTCTACAGATCTGAGAGCAGGATTGGAAACTAAAGGAAAAAAAAACAAAACAACAACAACAACAACAAAAACTGGTCTCTGGCATTGTGAATTAGGACACTGAATAACAACAAGGTATTTTTACTTCTAATGTAATTTTCTACAATTACTATTTACAGAAAAACAGAAAATAATTCTTTGAAGAAGAAACGAAACCTAGGACTCTCTTTTCCATGAAAAGTTCTAATCATTAAATTTCATCATTAGACCTTATTTCTTCGGGAACTCTCAGAGACAGCAAAGCATGTATCCATTTCCCACTTGTAAGGCTGAAGAGATGTCTGTGCCCCCACTGGCCCTCCTGACATAAATTCTGGTTTTCATCCACCCTCCAGGGAATAAGAAAATATAAAAAAATATGTCTGATGAAGGAAGGAAAAACAGTTTCTTCACTTTCTGTACAAGTGGTCAAAGTGCTACATTATTATATTAGAAGCATTCTCTACAATTATTTACTCATCCTATGTCCACATATTAGGGCTTGTCTCAGCTGGATTTTGTAAGATTCACCATGTTTCTATGCATTAGATATATTATACTGTGCCATAGACAGTTGGTTGATGCCTCATATAAGGAAACACCTTTTCTGCCTCAGTGTTGTTTAGGTTTAGACAGAAAGCAAACACAAAGATATTAGTTCTGTTAGCAAGTCAATTCAAATTGCCTTCATGTGAGATGCCTAAAAGTTACATAACAAAAAAATCTGTATTCTTTCCAACTGGAAAGGAAAGCCAATGAAGAATGCCTAAGCCTTCAGTAAGAGCTTTAGATACATATATTTAGAAAGAAAAATCATCACTAAGTTTTTCAAATTAGTGTAGATTCCAAATGAACCTTAAACAGAGATCAAAGGAGTGAAGTATTGATTCACCACAGAAGCATGGGACTTGGTGTCAACTACATTAAATATACTTGCATTGCAGTTTGCAGCTTTTATACCTCACCTTCATTTAAAACCTAACTCAAGTACCTTAAAATGAATATCAGCTAAATCTCTTTTGGGATCTGAGCAAGGCAAGCACTATGTTTACCTTACATTGCTTACATAAGCAATGTGGTACTTGAATGCATTAAGGAAATAAGTGTCTAGCAGAAAGAACAGTACATATCTCTGCACAGGGCTGTTAGTTCACTGAAGAGAGGTGGAGCCAAGATTCTACCAAAATTTTATTCTCTTGCTCATTACCCTGAGCTAAGTTTCACAGATCCAGAATGTTATGAAGGGCATAGGGACAATCTTAAACACAAACTCCTTTATCTTCTTCTCTAGTTTCATAAATGCTAAATATGACCAATGACATCTGGCACATGTTGCTCATTTCTAATATACAGAGGGTCTGTTCTCTCAATACTATATAAAATTACTAGTCTGGTTAAGCATGTGAATCTGTAATGCCTGAGAATCATTCTTGCTTGTCTTCGAAGCCTATATGTCTTCACCTAAATAATACTTCCAGAAATCAGTTCTTACATTTATTCAAGGCACTGATCTTGCAGAGCATAACATTTCTAAATAGGGAATGTTGGCATTTCTGAGATCATCAGCAAAGATTGGTTTGAAAACCTAACTGAGATTTTGATTTGCTTGAGTGCCACGCAACAGTTTGGCTTTTAAAGTATCAAATTGCTTTTTTAGTACATCTAATTAAACTTCTAAGACTGCATGGCAAGCTTAAGTTCCACTTGTTGCAATCAGCACCCTAGTGATTATTTGTAATTTCATGAAGATTGCTTCCATCTGTACCTCAGAGCAATTAGGAAGTTTATTCACAATTAATTAATTTTAAAGATGCACATAAAACATTAATCTGTGTTCTTGCTTATTATGATAAAATGTAGTGACACTTCAGAATACCTGATAATTAACCATGTTTAAACAAGCTTATGGTTTATATAAGCAGAATCAAATTTAGCTGACAGTAATAGAATTTAGCCTCATAACTCTGTGTTTGGTTTGCAACATATAAACAGAACAATACTTTTTTTTCAAGGGTAACCACTATCTCTGTCCTCATTGTAATATAGATCTGTCAGTTTCTAAGCATTAGAGATTAGGATAATAATAAGCCATATAGTCAGGGACAGGATGAGAAAGAGGAGTCGTAGATTAACTCACATTAGATTAGTTTAGGTGAGAAATACTGATTAAGATTATGTAAAATGTATAGCACAGTTACCGCGTTAAAAATAATAATAAAAAAATCACATTGAAATTCAGATATTAACTGAAATACTCTTTGAAATACCACACTTTCTTTATATTCAGCTTCAGGAAAATAGATCAAATGGTGGGTAAAATTTTAAAACTGAGTACTTTAGTCAAAATTCAAGTGAGCTTCAAGAGACATAAACATCATCTATAGACTTATAGAGATGATATAGATTCTTCACGAGATGTTCTCATATCTGTTTGAAAAGAAAAACACATTAATAGCTGTAAAATATATCAGAGTGTTTGAAAAAGGAATGCTAACTGTTGGAAGTGATCAACTTGTACTTAGATTTTGTTTTCAGCAATCTCTTGCATGTAGATTAATAAGTAGCACCAGGTAAAATCTTTTCTTCCTTCATCTGGCAGAATTACTCCTTGCATGGTTTGGGGCAGACTGGACTAATTTACCAAGAGACTCAAGGATTTGTAAAGTTTCTTTAAAGTTTCTTTAAAGCTAATTGTAGTCAAAGATGGAAAGTAGAAATCTTAGCTGCTGAATCACTATTAGGACAACAATCATGATGAACGGTATAGGAAAGGGAAGGGAAAGGGAAGGGAAGATGGAAGTGATCTGTGAAGATCATCAAATTCAAAAGTGTGACAACTTCAGAGTTAACCCAATGTTAAAGCATGTTACTGATAGCATAATCCAAATGCCTCTGACTTGTACAGTACATAAACTACGTCTCCTATTCCACTGTCCAAAACTTTCTGTGCATGTGCTATATATTAATGTGATTCATGTTGTGAACAACTCATCGTGAATTTCTTCAGTATGGTTGAAACATGTCATTTGTTTCCATACTGTAGACCAACAGTTCTTATAATCTAACATAATAGAATCCCATTCATTTCAAAATATTTAAACAATCAGATATGGGCCCTTACCCAAAACCAAACCATTGCAAAAGTCTGGGAAAGTATTAATGCTTTATCTCTTCTTAGCTCCAAAGTGAGTCCAAATCTTTATTTGAACGCACCCCATCATGCGTATCTTTGAGTTTAATGGAACACAGAAGTGCATAGAGAAATTATCTGCTGTATGAAGCAAAATACTGGTACAGGCTGAACAAAGTCTCAAAGTATAGCCCACAAAAGCTGAACAAAATTGTTATGCATCCAAGCACACTGTTATTTTACAGCAACTGAATAGCTGATGTCTTGTATGAAAAAGTTATTTGGCTACAGGAGTGATGCATAAGTGATTCATATATATTAAAAATGCAAAATAATGATACATAAGGATTATTAAATATACATTTTTTGATGCTGTAGCATTGCAATTAGATAAATTTGGATAAAATCAAAGTTGACATAAAGTAACTTAGAAGCTAAATAATTAATCACAGCAATAAGCTAAAATAATTAAATTTGCAAAATTTGTACTGATCATTGTGAAAAAAAATTAAGCTTATTTTTCTAGCAGTTGAAAATCATTAAGACTGAACAAAAGAAATTATTTTGTGCTGTAATTGAAGATAATCCTTAGGAATGTCTTTATTAATTTGCAGAGATTTTCTATGAATAACAGTAATTCTACAATGAGTTACTAATATATCACCTAAGAAATGACCTTGATTCAAAAGTGAATACTATTTTATTGAGAATAACTCCTCACTGGTAGGAATCAGTACTGGTGACATATCCCAGTACAGCATCTCTTTTTCTGCTTTCTTCAATTCTCCTTTTCAGAGAGAGCTCTCTGCCTGCCTCCCATTCCTGTAGTCCTTTGAGTATTGCAGGTCAAACACAAAATTCTCCTTGTTTCTATACAGCCATAGTTGCACATGAGCTGTAGCACATGGTTGTACAACCTGAGTGGTACAACATGAAATGGCAGTCCCTGTTTGGCACTGCATAAAGTCAATGGGTCAAGGCACAATTTCTTTTCCATGTAATTTCTTGGCTGCCACAAATGTATATTTTTTCTGGCTGCTACATAACCTGAACATACTGATTTAATGACTTTTCCTAAGAGCAAAACCCACTGTTATATTCAGAAAAATGGCTATGTATTTTAAGTTTCCTTACATCAATATTATGACAGTACCCACATTGCTTTATAGCCCCATGCTGACAAGCCATTAACTTTGTTTACATTAGAGTACGGCTTAAGTTGGAATTTGGAGTTGGATTTCAAATACCCCAATATCCACAGATGTTAGGAGAGGGGTCCCCTTGGCTTAACTCATTGAGGAACAGTACAAAATTGGATCTGGATCTAAGCATAGATTTTGAATTTATGCCAATTTTGAAGAGTTTTGTATCAGAAGCTTAAAATGAGGAACTGCTTTTCTAGAACAGGGATTCCCTGTTTAAAGAATGCTATGTTTTTTAATCAAATTGACATTGCAAAGTGGTCAAATAACTATTGAGCAGGAGCAATTCCTACAGTCTCGTAACTCCTATTTAGCCAGTTCAACTTTCCTATATTTTGAAGAAAAATACTTTATTTGACTTCAGTGAGCTTTTGAAACTCATTTTGAGAGAAGGGCTAAGGATTGTATGGGAGTTTTTGCTTTGGTTTCTGGTCCTGGCACAGATGTCCCTCTCAGACTCTGTCAAGCTGCACTACAATGTCTAGTCTCAAGAATGGAAGAATAATAATTATACTATATCTTCTTAAAACTGGTGAGGATAGACGTTTCCATGATAAAGTGATCCTTGCTGGCAGAAACAAGTACTATAGATCAGAACTCTACCATGAGGATGTCTACTCTGAGGAGCCAAGGAAGGTATTAAGCATATCCTTCTGACTGGGACTTAATAGCTGAGGCTATTCATGCATGTGGTAGGCTGTTTTCAGACACAAACTGGCTTATAATCAGCCCATTCTGCCCCGGGCTTAGAGCAGACAGAGCTAATTTGGTTCGTCTGCAACTACTGGCATACATATGGCTTTAAATGAGCACCAAGTGTGACATAAATACAGAATCATTTCTCATTATAGCATTTCAGCCAAGAAGTTTAATTAATATATATATATATATATATAAAACAGCAGGATTTGACTTTTTTTAAAAATTATTATTATTATTATATTATTTTTTTCCTGTTATCAAAGAAATATCATTTGGTAATAACTGTCAAGCCATGTATTTACATCAGGATAGGCTTTAAACAAAACACCATGTTTCTTGCACAGAGAAAATAAACAGTGGCGTTTTGTATTTCTCACTTAGAAAAAAAGGTTCATCTGACATCTAATGGCTACACTTCAAAGACATCTCTCATGAGCCTTTGTCATGTAGACACAAATGTGGGTATTAAAGAAATGAATAGTTCAGCTCCTAAAAAGTGAAGCACAGTACGTTCGAGTGTACATTGTGAGCAGAGATTTATGGGGGATCAGAAAACTTTAAAGAGTAAATAGTTTACATTTCACAGATATGTACAAAATACAAACTCTGTTTACTAAGAAACTTGAAACAGCTGTCTTGGAAATGTTCCAGTTTGTCAGATGACCTGATTATCGGATTTTAAAAAGGTTTTAAGCCTGATATATTTGACAGAGACAAAAAGTGGTCTAAATATCTATTTTTTAGAAGGAGCTGAATAGTAACAGAAAAAGCACCTTATTAAGTAAATTGTAAACACTCAGTTAACTCGCAAGTTGTTCCGAGTAATCTGAGGAGGGGTGACAGAAATAAATCATCTCCTTTTGAAATGTGATTGCAAAACACATGTGCATAAATGTATAAATTCTCTAAAACAGGCCTACCTGATGAAAAACATCAATACAGATATTACAGAACAAGCTCTAGCTAATTTAGATCCCATCCTCTAATCATATCAAAATTCTTTCATGTAAAACAGAGTTTGACTGAAAGCCTTTTATGTTTTCCATTTCCTATTAAAAATAGGACTAAAAAATTGAGCATTCTCAACACTGTTGAATCTACATGTTTGTATGAAAATTTCCTCTGATTTCCTAAACTTGGATTATTGATCGATTGACCGATTGATCAGTTAGCAGAATTACCCCAAATGTGAACCTTCTGGGCATTTCAAAATTATGCATTTAATATAAAATGGATAGAGGAGGGTGAAAGTGCAAAAAGAAACTGAAGTTTAGGGAAATACAGGCAGATTTTGGAAATATCAGAATATTTCTTAACAAAGTTATCTCCATGAAATAATGTCACTGCAAGGTAATCAAATATTTGTTTGGAAATAGAATATTCCTTAGCTGTAAAGATGCTGTATTCTGGGAAGATCTTAACTAGCTTTCTTCCTTTTCCCCCTTCTCTTGACTTCCCATTACATGCAAACAGTACACATCTGTTATTCAAAATCGTGGTCATTTAGGATAAATTCATTAGGAAACATAGATTAAAAACACAATCAGAAGAAGAATCTCTGTCTCATACCTTGTGATACATTCTTAATTTTTTTGCTATCCTCGTAAAAACAGGCCACATTTGATGGCGACTACTCATAGAATCACAGAGTCATAGAATCATAGAATAGTTTGGGTTGAAAGGGACATTTAAGATCATCTAGTTCCACTCTCCTCGGATTGTCAGAGACACCTCTCACTAGACCAGGCTGCTCAAAGTCCCATCCAGCCTGGCCTTGAACATCTCCAGGGAAAAGGCATTCACAAATTCTCTGGGCAATCTGTTCCAGTTTCTCACCACGCTCACAGTTAAGAATTTCTTCCTAATATTTAGTCTAAATCTACTCTCTTCCAGTTTAAAGACTTTTCTGCTGATACATGGCCTTATAAAAAGTCCTTCCTGGATTTCCTATAGGCCATGTTCAGGGACTGGAAGGCCTCTATAAGGTCCCTCCAGAGCCTTTTCTTCTCCAGGCTGAAAGACCCCCAAGGCTGTCCCCATAGGGAAGGGGCTCCAGCCCTCTTATCATCTTCATGGCCACCTCTGGAGCCTCTCCAACAGTTCAGAGTTCTTGTGTTGGAGGCCCCAGAAATGGATGCAGTACTCCAGGTAGGGTCTCATGAGAGCAGAGTAGAGGGGCAGAATCACCTCCCCAGACCTGCTGGTCACGCTTCCCATGATGCAACACAGGATACTGGCCTTCTGGGCTGCAAGCACCCACTGCCAGCTCATATTGAGTCTTTTATCAGCCAACACCCCAAATTATTCTCCTCAGAGCTACTCTCAAGCCATTCCCTCCTCAGTATACACATGTACTTGGGATTTCCCCAGTCCAGCTGCAGGACTTTGTACTTGCTGAACTTCAGGAGGTTGGAATAGGCCCACATCTTACACCTGTCCTCTGGATGGCATCTCTTCCCTCTAGCAGGTCAACTGCATGACTCAGCTTGCTGTCATATGCAAACTTACTGAAAGTATACTCGATCCCACTGTCCAGGTTGCCTAAGGTGGTAAACTCAACACAGGGCCTTTTCTGTTTTAATTTTGACATCTTTTCACAGACAGTGAGTTTAGGCCATCAATCTATTTCATAAGTCTCTCCCACATTTAAAGCTTTGGAAAGAGAGTTTATGTCAATCTGTTACACTGGTTTAAAAAATATATATGTGATGTTTAAACTAACATATACTTTAGATAACTAAAGGAATGATACAGATATGGTAATGCTGTTCCTTACCTTATTCGACAAGAGCTACTCCTAGCTAACTTGCTCAAATATGACTTATACAACAAATTTATTTGAAATAAAATCCAGTCTAAATGGTAAAGCCCTCTATTCCTTAATCACCTGTGATTATGAGTCTTTTGAGTGTAATACTCTTGTCACTAATTGGCTAATATGGTCAACCTCATGCAGTAATATTGATTTACAGGAGCTACAGATCTGACTCATTCCCCTTCACTTATGTTTAATACCTCCATGCCCCAGATTTTCTGAGCAACTGCAAGTATGACACAATTTTATTTCTCTGGAACAGCTGTAGTTTCTTTTCTGCTTGGAACGCCAACTGGTTGAATGCATTGTTCGCTTTGGGATTATGGACAACACAGAGGGATCATTTATCACTGCAGTAATTTGTCCTAATTCCTGTCCAAATACAGCTGATAGTTCCAGTGCTAACTCACTGAATTCTTTAGTTAACCCTTGGAAAGAAACTCCTTAATGAGGTATTTAGAACACGGCTACCTTTATAAATTACTTAGATGGAATTTCAGTGTCTCCAAAAGCTTCTAGGTTGATGTCCCAAGAAAACTTTTGTGTTTATTTTCGTGGTACCATATCAACAAACATATCAAGTCTGTGTCATGGTTAATTTTCAACCTTCACATCCTAAAAAATAATAAGTAACAAATAGCATTATTAAAGTTGTAGAGGCAATGTGTTCAGTTTCAAAATGAGGTTTCAGGCTTCTGCAAACTTTTACCACATCATTATATATTAACAATTTGTGAATTGAGATATTAGCTTTAACTTTATAGTCATCAGATATACAGAATTCATTGTACAGAGTTAAAAAAGCAGGATAATCTTTAAACAGAAAACTTTAAAAGAGGTCATACTTTCATATTGCAATAATAGTCCAAATCATAATAAATTCCATCTTTACTTTTGGAAAAATACATCACAACTAAAACTCCAAATACTGATAGAAAGAGAGAACAATGGAATATTAGTGAAAACACAACAGTTGGAGACCAGGTTTGACCTCTAATATGAAACATTTTTTTAACCTGCACAGTAGATCTTGTTCAGCACAACGCAATAAAATACACCTGGATAATGGAATATGTCTTCAGCCATGCAAATCCATAAACCCATTTTCCCCAAAGGTTACACTTCTCCCAGAGAGCACATTTCTCAGAAAAGTACTCATAAAGTACACACTCCCTTCTGTAGCAAATTCAATTTTCCCTTCCAGTGAGTGCACAATCTTAAAAGGAGAAATTGACACAGGTGACATATGAGATCAGTTATTTGCAAATGTCCATTTATTACAGAGCAAACTATCTAATACAGCATTTATCTAATAAACATCTAATACAGAAATAACATATGCTTGATTGTTGCCTTATATAAAAATATATATCAACATGTAAGTACATTTAGCAAAATAAAAAAAACAAACTTTTGATTTATAAGGATATTTCACTTGCTACTATGTTGCTACTATGTACATTACAGAATTAAGTTCTTAGCAAGGCTTATATAAATGAGGTATATAAGATAAAAAATATATAAAAAAAAATCTACTATGTTTCAAAGAACTGAAAACTACATCTTCTTTCCAGTTGTTAAACGTAGCAAACTGTTGCTAATTTAAATCTTTCAACTTAGCATTAGACTTTTTTAGCATTTCTTCCTTTGGCTTAAATTATGATTCAATTTGGTGAATTTATTGCTAAATTTATGCTTGTGTTAATTACACAGTGATGTAGTTATCATGGGCCAGATTCAACAGAGATATAAACCAGTGTAATCAGTAGCATAACATCTTATTTGAATACTTGTGATCGTATTGAAGGCTGCCCTGAAAGTATGTTTAAGCAAAACCTTCTAGCCAAAATATATATTTTTCTAGGACTGATGCTAAAAAAATAAGGAAGCTCCAGTCTGGAAATGTTTTTATTTCTTCATACATTTGGCACGTTTTTCCTTCTACCTTCTCTCCATGCAAACTATCTGTGTATATCATCCCAGATCAAAACATTACAACAGTTCAAGCACATTTCAATATATAATATGTAGTTATTGGAAGTAAAGTAGAAGTCTAAGCATTTTCATCTTCTTTATCCTCAGTGTCCCACTTTTCTCAAAATGCATGATTTTGATAAATTTATGGTTACATTCTGTTTATAATTAACCAGTGCAAACACCACTGACTTCAAGGGGACACACCAAGTGGAAAGTAAGATTTAGTACATTAAATATCAGAATACTATATGCAAATTAACATATAAATAGAAGATATTTTTCCTCCTTGTATTAAAATTTCTTTTGAAAAGACGTCATATTCTGTAGGACATAAAAGCTTGGGTCTATTGAAAACAGTGCCAAAGATTTCACACAAAACAAATCTGCTCTAGAAGCACAAGTTCTCATATTTGCTTAACCATTACTTTGTATTTTGTCCCTTTTTTTTTTGTTCAAAACAAGCAGAAGCACTTAATAAATGGAAGCCGTTTTGAAAGAAAGTATGCTGTTTGTAGCATCTGAGGACCAAATCTTCAGCCAAGGAAAAAAAAAAAAAAAAAAGCATATCCTCTGCTGATAGAGATGATTCATTCACATGGAGTAAATAGTTGGCTGTTCTCTGAGTACTTGAAGACAACCTTGTGAGAGATCGTGTATTGTGCTCTGCCATGTTTGGTGCAATGAGCTGCGTATATGTCAAATATTTTTGGATTAGTACACACCATCACGGCTGTCTCAACTGAAGTAGATCCCACTAATTTTAATGTGAATTGTGCATGTTAAATCTGAACACTGCACTGCTGCCAGTAAACATAATAAAAAAGGTCAGAAGTAGTTCTTGTTATTAATCCTGCAGTTGTTTTTCATCTATCAGCATTCTTTCTATATTTCTACTGAATATAATATTCTTACTGCAAATTAATTTTGGAAAATTGACAGCTGAAAGTTTTTGGTCTTCCAAAACCATCACTAAGAAGAATGTTTGATTAAAAAAAAAAAAAAAAAAGACAAAATTAAAGATAAATTAATATAAACTTTGACAGAATAACCACAAGTACCTGAAGAACACGAAAATTTGTCATAAACTTGCATATGGGAGCAATTGAACAGTCCCCGTCAAGTAAAATTCTGTTCAACTATTTGAATAAAAATTCATGAGAAAAAAAAAAAAAAAACAAAAACCTAGAATGATTTCTTATAGGGAAAAAATTATAAATTTTTTATAAATTATAAATTTTAAATCTTCCTTTAGAATTCTCCTGGGGGAAGCAGACAGTTGTATTTCTTCTCTTCACATCGGAAAGGGAGTCATGATTCAGCAATGTGCATTTTCTGCTGAGAAGACTGTTGGTATTCTTCTCTACATTGAGAAAAGTATCAATGGCACATCAAGTGAGATGATTCTTCTCCATTTACTCAGTACTGCTGAGAAGACACCTGGAGTGCTGTGTCAGGGTCCAGGCCCCCCTGTACAAGAGAGATCTTGGCATAGTGGACAGAATCCAACATAACGTCACAATGATGATCAAGAGATTGGGACACCCCTTCTATAAGGACAAACTGAAAGAACTGGGACTGTTCAGCCTAGAGAAAATGAGGCTCAGGAACGATCTTATCAATATATTTGAATGTATAAAGGGAGAGTTCAAAGAGTACAGATCCAGGCTCTTCTCCATGGTGACCAGTGGCAGAACAAGAGGCCATGGGCACAAACAGGAGCACAAGAGATTCCACCTGAGGAACTGGAAGCACTTCTGTGCTGTGCAATTGACTGAGCACTGGCAGAGGTTGTCCAGAGTCTATAGATTCTCTCTCCTCGGAAATCTTAAGAAGTTGCCAGGATGTTGCCCTCTCCACCCCACTCTGGATGTCTCTGAACAGGGATTGGACCAGATTAACTCAGAGGTCCCTGTCAATCTCGAACACACTGTGATTCTATGAATTTGAGTGGCTTTAAGATGAAGATCCTTTTGTGCTGATCACTTGGTTCAAGGGAAAAAAGAAAGAAAGAAAGAAAGAAAGAAAGAAAGAAAGAAAGAAAGAAA
>JAPSGF010000006.1:25686198-25700369 GCA_035772895.1 Perdix hodgsoniae
AGAAAGAAAGAAAGAAAGAAAGAAAGAAAGAAAGAAAGAAAGAAAGAAAAGAAGGAAGAAAGAAAGGAAGAAAGAAAGGAAGGAAGAAAGGAAGAAAGAAAAGAAGCATAAAGAACAGTTTAGAAAATAGGTCTTCATCACTCCCCAAACTGCTGTAAAGCTAAGTACGCTTCTGGCTTGTAAATTGCACGCTGAACCAACTGGAAAACAGTGGTAGATTTCTTCCACAATAGCTAATCAGTGTTTGTGGGTCAGACTCAATTTTGGAATTTTGAATCTCTAATACGAAAGCAAATATAAAACCAAGATTTCCTACCTGCAAAGAAAGCAGACTAACTTTTATGCAGGAGTCAATGCTGTAAAAGAAAGAGGCATCTCTGCTAAGTGCAGTATGTCATTCTGCTTTGGGCTCTGATTTCTGTATTCCATGTAACAACAACTGCTTAATGTAAAATGCTTAAGCAGAGAAGAAAGCAGGAAACAAAACAAAATTCTTCATTTTCACCAGGAAGACTGAACTTCTTGGTTAGTTCTCAGTGTTTTGTTTGCTATTCTCATAAATCTTTCATTCCTATACTTAATAGCATAGTTCTAAAAAAGGATACAGGAGTTCCTGTCTGTTTCCAGCTCTACCCTAGAGTTAAGGAGCTTCTCTAAGATGGAGAATTCTAAATGTGGACTTTTCAGACTGAACAGGAAATGAAACACGGCTCTGCAAATTCTGTAGACAGTGCTCTAGCCATTAGGCTACGGCGTAAATACTGGTTGAAATTTTTCTGATGGTCACTTCTTGTAAGAAAGTGGCAGCCAGAACAGAATGTGTCTGGGATACTTTACTAACTTAAGGAAAAGAACATCCATTTTTATGGAACTCAAATAGTGAACACCTCTGCTCAGTCTTGTCAGAACAAAACAAAATAAAATCAGAGAATGCATTTATAAGTTATAGCAACAGAAAAAAGATGCCCTGGAAAGTAAGACCCAACATGTATTTTGTGTCACCTGGCCCTAGTTATTGAGTATGATTTTCAGTCTGAAATCCCCTCCAGAATGTTAATTCCTTTCCCAGAATAATGCATTCTTTTTTTTTTTTTTTTCTTCTTTCTCCCTTCAAATTCAGATTCATTTCTACCCATTTTCCTTTTGTCTTCAGTGATACAAATGATTTCATGAGGCTTAGGATAATACTGAGAATACAGAAGAAGTAATTTACATAATGATGCATAAAAATTAAACACTGAAGGAGACACCTGATAAACCTAGGATTTATGGATACAAAAGCAATATGGATCTGATTTTTGAAACACTACAGAGACACAACACAAACCCAACATTTTTTAAAGTGTAGCTGGTAATTGGCTGCCTAACTATGTCTGCAGGCATTTTTTTTTTTTTTTTTTAATCTGGCATTCCTGTACAAATTGATGAATCACATTTCTCACTAGAAAAACATTTTACTGTCATATTGGAAGCATAAAGAAGAATGTTTTTCTCTTCCAGCATTTAAAGGACCACATGTTTCTGTTGTTAGGGAAAGAAAAAATCACAGAATATCTGAGGTTGCAAGGCACCCCAGGAGACTGACTTGCCCAATCTCGTGCCCAAAGGTTTCTTGAGATTCACATCTTGAGATGTGAATGTTACTAAGGATGGACCCTCTACAATCTCTGTGTAACCTATGCCAGTGTGTGTGTGATCATTTTCAAAGAAAAACATTTATTTCTTATTTTTAAATAGATTTTATTGTACCTTAATTTCTGTTCATGGCTTTTGTCTGCTCTCTGGACACCACTAGGAGTAGTCTGGCTGCTTTCCATTTTCATCTCCCCTCTACCTGTTCATATATCTGTACACACGGTAAGAGAGTTCTGAGCCCCCTCCTCCAGACTGAACATCCCCTCCCTCTGGGCCTCTCCTTATATGGCAGCTACTCCAGTCCCTTAATCTTCTTGGTGACCCTTCACTGGTCTGGGTACAGTATGTCCATGTCTATGTTGTACTAAGGAGTTCAGAGCTGGATTCAGCACCCTTCAAGTGTCTCACCCATGCTGAGTAGAAGGGAAGGATCACCACCATTGACTTGCAGGCAATATTCTGCCTAATGCAGTACAGCATAGTATTCTTAGTCTTCTTTGATATAAGGGTATATTGCTGGCTTGTAGTTAACTTGGTATCCAACAAGAACACTAATCCTTTTCTGCAAAGCTGCTTTCCAGTTGATTGGAATATTCCTCCCCATGGGTACATGAGAACCAGTCCTTTGGAAGCTGCTGATCAAATATCACAGAACTTTAGGGGTGAAGACAACGTGGTGCAGCAGTCTTAGCATTCTGGTTCAGAGAGTGGGTAGGTAGACCATTATTTTGTGGGGAATATCTAAATCATTTTATTTTTAAAAAAGTGAAAAAAACCTAGACAACTAAATATCCAATTACAACCAGTTTTAAGATCCCAGTGAGTGAAAAATTGTAATTTTAGATTAATAGGGAAGGTTGCTTGATCCTCCCCTCAAATGCCTTTTTGAAAAACTATCCATTTATTGTAAAGGAACTATCTAAAATCTTTAACTTAATAACTTACTGATATTTGGCAGATTTGACTGCATATGCGTGTGTTAGCATAAATTTATTTTAAGATTGGTAAATTTGCAGATGTTCTGGATAGATTAAAAGAAAAGCTATCTCATTTTAATTCCCTGTTTTCCAGTGCACCATTAACATATGAAATTCTATATGCTCTTTTTTCTGTTGGGTAAATTAGATCCATATAATTGGATGCAATGTATTTCTCTGGATGTTTAAATTATTTTATCGTTATTTTGGTACTTTTTTGCAACTGATAATGGCATTCAGTCAATTCATTACCCATTCTGGAGTCTATAAGCATTTAGAATCTCCTTTAGCACAAAACTAGAGCAGTGTGACACACCTTAAATTAGTCCAGTTAAAAAGAGTTTAGAAGCCAGATCCAAATGTCAGTCATTTCAAATGACTTCTCCCAGCCCATTCATTATTAATACAAACCATTTCAAAATCTCAACACTAAACTGTTTTCTTATTAATTTTTCCATTAATCCATCTCTTCTCCATGCAGACATATAATACTTGGACTTGGCTGTTGGCTTGTTGGCACCAATTGCTTAGACTCCTTGAGGGGAAGATAAACTTTTTAAAGAACCCTTGGATATTGCAAACAGGCTTTAAAAACAAAAGATCAAGTTCTGAATCTAAAAGCTCAGTCAGTATGGCTTTCAACATTCAACTTCAGTATCCCATTTTACACCTATACAGCCAGACAAAATATGGAATAACTGTTGATAATGACAGGTCACCTTAGTCTTATTTTAAGGAAGTGTGATGGTATTGAGTGTCCAAAATTTTTATGGTCAAAAAGTAATGCTTTTGTTTATTCCTGAATCTAGATGCTAATGAGAGTCACAACACACTGCTTGTATAGGCTGGAGGTTCTGTTCAGCTGTTCATACATAAGCATCTTGTGCAATCCGAGACTCTACAAGATGGGGCAAAAGTTTTCATACTCCTGGAAATCAAGAAGGGTGCCTTAGAGCTTCTTATTGAGATCAGGTGCACAACCAAATGAAGCCTGTATTCAAGGCCAGATCAGTGCACTTCTTCACAGGTAGCTGTGCTCTCTGGAATCAGACCTTGCTCTGGTATATAGATCCATGAGCTTCAGCCTTTCTGTGATACGATGTTGACATCCTGCTTTCCACCTCCTCCCACTGAAAACGCTCAGAGTAGAGACAATTTGTTATTCAGTGCAAATCACATCATGGGATTGCAGCCAAAGCAAAATCTGTGCTGTCATCTGCAATGAATATTGGGCGTCTATAGCTTAACAAAATGACTTCTAATGCTCTCTTCCATCTTATGAAATATTAAACATAAAATCTCTACCTGACCTAAGATCACTATTAGAGTATTTTCAGTAATTTAATAGTGAGCAGTACCTTAGTTGTTATGAGTCTTTCAGCAATAAATATTTGATTGTCGTGTGTACACGAGCAGTAAGTTCCTTCACAGATAATGATTTTGAAATCATTACTGGAACTGTCTTCTTAGCTGAGATGACATGACCCATGACATGTTTAAAACATGTGACATGCTGACCATGTTTGCAAAAAAGAATACCACTCAGCAAAAAGGTGCGGTGAATTCTAGCCCCAAGAGGATTGTCTGAAAGGTCATCCAAAAGCTTAAATCAGCATCTGTGTAACTAAGGGGATCCTTTTAAACAGATCATAAAACAGGCATAAAGGCACAGTACATGAAAAGATAATCTCAAAGAATAAACGTGATTATGTACCAGAAAGGGAGTCGTGAGTATTATAAAACTGATTAAGAGTTGTTGATGTGGGAACATTAATGAAAAGTGCAGAAGGAGACAGTTTTCACAGACAAATGCATAAAATTAAAGCATATTTAAGCATTAGAGGGATGCCTATGTATACAAAGTAGAAAGCAAACACTAATTGGAACTACCTTTTACTTTTTCTAATAATCCACTTTTTCAGTGTAAGCCTTAACATCTTCTTTGTAACTCTATTAGTTGAGGACCGCTTTAAGTCCTTTCTCAAGCAAAATCAATGAATGAACATCTGAATTTGAATGATTTAGCTTAAAGAAAATGAACTCAATTGAGGCAAGCCAATTTACAATACAAATACTGATTCAGACTGCTAAAATGATATACAGTGTGAACAATCAGGAGCACAACATGACCTTCTGCTTAGTAGTATTAAGGTGTTAATAGAGCCAAAAATTAACTGTCAGTGTAAGCCTGACTGTTTCAGAATTCACAGGCAGACTATAATAACCTGAACACTAAAGCCACATATAATTGCTTGCAGAGTGATAACAACTCTGGCTATTGGGCTTGAGCTTAAAAAAAAGCAGGGAATGCTTTTTCCCTGAGCTTTCACACTGTATGATCACATACAAAACCTGCTGTGATTTGGCTCCTTTTGGGTGAAGAAAGCTACAGCTCTCAGTGGCCACATAATGTGCACCAGTAGCCTTTCTTAGCAAGCGCTGCAGGGACAGTAAATCTGATCCAAGCTGCCTGAAGGTGTTCTGCTGCTGATGGCTTTTGCAGATAGACTGAAATCATTCACTGGCAGAAAAGCTAAGCTCCACAAAGCTTTCAAAATGCCGTGTATTTTTTACACTAACAGAGAACTTGGACTTACATGAACTCTAGAAATGATACTTTTCTTCCACTTTGTGGCCGGGGCATAATAGATCTCTAATTGCTTAATCGTTAGTTGTTCCTTTAGATTTTTTACCGTAGTCCACAATTATTTTGCTTCCATTTGGTTTGTTTTGCAACTTAAAAAAAGAAAAGAAAAGAAAAAAAGAAAAGAGAAGAGAAAAGAAAAAAAGAAAAGAGAAGAGAAGAGAAGAGAAGAGAAGAGAAGAGAAGAGAAGAGAAAAAAAAGAAAAGAAAAGAAAAGAAAAGAAAAGAAAAGAAAAGAAAAGAAAAGAAAAGAAAAGAAAAGAGAAAAAAGGAAAAAAAAAAACAAAACACAACAGAATCCTCTCAAACTACTATGATTTTAACCACTATAAATGTCCTTGTAACTCCTGAACAGGTACAAGCATTCAGCTACTATGAATATCAAAAACCATTCTAAAAAATAAATAATATTCTCAAGATTTTTGCACTTAATCAAGTACAAATGTTGGCTTCAAAAATTTGTCTGCCAGTAAGAATGATTTAAATTATCATCTGGTTTATATATAGACTTTTACTCCAGATTAACCCTACAGGCTCACAAGAAATCCAGTAGTTGTAGTTCCACTGTAGATTATGTAGAATTAATTATTTTAATCTACTCATCAGACAAGTACTCTTCAACTATCATCTGCTATTTGAAGCAATCAAACCACTATACATGCAATGAAAAAAAGAAAAACAAAAACAAAAGTCAATGTGTATTGCAAAATTATTTGCAGAATCATATGGACTGAGCTGGATTATTAACATTTATAAGTGAATTCCATTCATTCCAATGAGTGCAATTATTGTTTTGTTTTGTTCTAGATAAAAACATCAGTATAACAGATTCACTGACATGCTGCAGTATTGGTTTAGAACTGATCTATAAGATATGAATTGAAAATATATGCAAAACAGCTATTGTTTTTTTCTGCATTATATTTCTGTCATAAAAGACTGGAGAATTCTTATGGGTTTCCAAGATAGTGGAAAGATTATATGACATGATACCAAAGCTTAGTGCTGCTGCCTTGTATGCCTTCTCTCTGTTGAGTCAGCTCTGAAGACTGCAAATTAACTAAAACAGTTTTGTCCTATCAGATCACTGGTCTAGTGAGAGTGGTCCTTCATTCTTTTGACACTTGCTATGTTAAAAGAATCACAGAATCAGCGAGGTTGGAAAAGACCTTCAAGATCATCCAGTCCAACCATCTGCCTATCACCAATAGTACCAACTAGACTATGTCCCTCAACACAAATCCAAACATTCCTTGAACACCTTCAGGGTTGGTGACTCCACCACCTCTCTTACATATAAACAAAATTTATATTGTGAAAATCAAGGAAGCTGTTGCTCAAGGCAAATGAATAGCTACAGTATGCCAAACAGATGAGGGCAACCTTTGACAATAAATGATTTTTAAACATTATTTTTTTCTAGATATCTGCTAGCATACGTTTAGGAAAGGAAGTCTTAAGTTATGATCTATTCTTTTTTAACCTCCCCCATTTGAGAATTTAAAGTAGGCTGTCCCCTCTGTAGCACTAATTTTGTCTGCACACCAGGAGACAGCCATCCCATAGGGAGATAAATTTGAGAGTGACATAAAGCACACTTCAAGTTCAGTGACCCTTCAGGGCTCTTGCAGCATACTCCCTGCCTCGCCCTTCTATAGCTCTACTCCCTTTTGGCTGCTGTTGTAATTCCCATCTCCTTGTTGGAAGAGCTTGTCAAGGGATTTCCTGTGGTAGAGAGGAATAGGTCCTTCTGAAGGTCAAGCACAGCTCTGAATGCTCTCATCTGCTGTGATGGAAGCTGTTGGGTCGAAAACATAATGTCCTTAAAACTCTTGTGCAATCATCACCTTTTTCTGAAGATGCCAGAAGATCTTCAGCACCTATGTTTAATAGATCAAAATTTCCAGGTATTGAAATTTCTTCCTAAAAGTATTTTATCCTTGACATCATTGAACATCCAATAAACATCCCAACATATGTCTCTTCTAATTATTTACCTGATTTTCAAATCCACGTAGACACTGCATCCTTTGGCACTGCATTTCTCAGAACTGCTACCCACTGTCAGAGAATCGTCTACATTTTGTTGTACAGGAAAGTGGTGAACAATAAAGCCATCTACTACATGATTTTGTAGACTCTTGTATTGTATGTCCTTCCATTTACTTTATCTCCCCTACTCAGATGTTTTACATTGAGCTGGTGAAATCATCTCCCTGAGTTGTAGGAAGAACATGAGTTGTCAAGATTGTGAAAGATGATATAAGAGCCAGCTTGCTAATCTCTGCTCAAATGAACTGATGTCACATTTTGGAGTCAAATGTGGAATTAAATTATGTTCGTGTGTTCTCAGGATTTCATACAATGAAAGAATTTCAGGACATGAATTTACATACTTAAAATGATAGAATCACAGAATCACAAAATCAATTAGGTTGTAAAAGACTTTCAAGATCATCAAATCCAACCAACAACTTGACCTACCAAGTCCCATCACTAAATCATGTCTGTTAGAGCCACATCAACACATCTCTTAAATAAATCCGGAAATGGAACTCCACCACTTCCCTGGACGGCCATTCACAGTGTTGTCCATTCTTCCTAATATCATCTAGATCTCTTCTAGTGTAACCATTTCTTCACATCCTTGTCACAGAATCACAGAAATGTTGAGCTAGCAGGGACATCTGATTCAACCTGGTCCATCCTCTGCTCAATCAGGGTGCCCAGAACCATGTCCAGATGGCTTCAGAAGATCTGCAAGGAGAAGACTTCACAGCATCTCTGGGCAACCTGTGCCAGTGTTACCAACACAGCATAGAAGCACTTCCTGATGTTCACAATGAGCCTCTTGTGTTCCTGTTTGTGCCCATGGCCTCTTGTCTTGCCGCTGGTCACCATGGAGAAAAGCCTGGCTCCATCTTTGTACTTTCCTGTCATATATTCAAATATATACTCCTCCCTGAGCCTTCTCTTCTCCAGGCTGAACAGTCCCAGCTCTCTCAGCATCTCCTCACAGGAGAGGTCCTCCAGCTCCTATATTGGACACTTTCTGATATGTTTGTGTCTCTTTTGTACTGAGATCAGGTCTGGACACAGTATGCAAGAGGTGGCTTCACAAGTGCTGAGTAGAGGGAGAAAAGATCATCTCTCTTGACCTGCCATTGATTACTCTGTGCAGCCAAGAATACCATTACCCTTCTTGGCAGCAAAGGCACACTGTTCATCTTGCTGGACTACTCTTCAGCCACAATTCCCCAGGTCTGTTCTTCTGCATGTGGCTGCTATGACCCAAGTGCAGCACCTATCATTTGGTTTATCTAGATCTCAGTTCAGAGCCTTCCTACCCTCAAGCAGATGAACAGTCCTACACATCTGCAAACTTATGGTGGGTACATTTGTCTATATCTTTAATAAAAATATGAACACTGGCCACAGTCTGTAATTACTTGGATCCTCTTTCCTGCTCTTCTTGTAATTTGGAATCATGCATTACTTGTAACATAATATCCAAATCTTTGATAGAGGAGTTGTTGACAAGGGGGGAGGGGCAAGTGAGCTGTGACCCTCTCCATCCTCCCGAGGGATTACTCTGTTCACATTTTTCATCCTGCATTTCCTCAGTTTTTCCTTTCTCTTATGAAATGCTACACATAAATGGTAAATCAATGTCAAAAAAGACAAAAGACCTAAAGGGAAAAGATCCTAATTTGATCAGTCCAAACAAAGTTGGGCAAGAAGGGAAGAGAGATGATCAACAACTTCAGGCCAGGCAGTTGAGAACAGTGCAGTAGGTGGCTGGCAAAATACGGCTGATATAGGCTGAAATTTACAAGGCCTTATCACAGCAAAGTAGAGATCATTAACTTGACTTTCTAAACAAAAGGGGATGAGGTGGACTGTTGTCATCTACTAAAAAAGTAGCACTACAAGTTTTTTGTCTAACAGAAAATAGATTTGGTTTCTTAATTTTGAGGTGATACTCTTACGATGTATGTCTATGCTAGTGAATATAACAAAGACAAGGAAGGAGCCTGAGTGCCATTCCACAATAACAGAGTCAAATCAGTGGTAGGAATAGTTGAAATTTTTCAGGTGGACCAAGTAACACTCTTGCAGGCAATACCCAAGTATGATTCAGGAGTTTGCATAGGCAAATACACCGTTCTGTTGTGACCATACTGTAGATGGGGGAAGAGAGTTTAGCTGAGATGTCATATATCAACTCATATTAGGATCACAGAATGGTTTGTGGCTTATTTTGCTTACTAGTAAATGTGCAACCACAAAAGTTGGAAGTAATCCCCTTAAGCTCCAGAGGGACGTAATATAACAGACAACATACAGTTGTATTTCTAATGTTTCCTGTTGCCTAGATCCCCCCATCAACTACATTTACTCAGTTACTTTTCTGAAGCTTATTTTAATCTTTTTCTTTATTATTGCTCTTGCAAAGAAAACTTTGGTCTCTATAAAAGCAGTATGAATTCTATTCTGAGAGCAAATCTGAGCTCTTTTTGGTTCTAGCCTGTGTGTAATGCCAAAGAGGAATAAAAATAGGCAGGATATCATTGTACAGTAAAGTAAACAGATTAGAGAGCGGAATATGTTATTCTTGCTTCATATTCTTCCATTGTTACCTTTCTCAAACAAGTGGAAGCTGAGGACAGAAAAAAAAAGTTCAAGATCAAAAAAGAGAAACCTTTAAAATAGCCATCCTAAACCTCAGCTAAACATGATGCTTATTGAAGAATTACTAAAAAAATAAAAAATAAAAAATAAAAAGGTTTACCCATTTTCCCCTAACCTGGATGAAAATATTAAGGGATGTTAAGTTGTGGTGGAGATGCCACCATAGTTGATTTAATTTCAGCTAATTTTGTCTTTGTTTTAAAATAACATTATAAATATAAACGTTAAAAAGTTGAAATACTTTGGAATTCTGTAGAAGGAGGAGACAGGAGTTCCTTTTTCACTTCCTATTATGGGAAACGCCCATGTGAGATTAGATTCTCTGTATAAATCTACAATAAAGTATCTGAGATCACTTTTAAATATTAATTAAAAAAGAAAAAAAGTTGAAACTCCAGTTTTCTGTGGTGAAGTAATTAACTCCAGTGACGGTTTTTTTCCTTCAAGATTTAACAGAATCTAATTCCTTGGGTCACCTCTGGGGATGGATAAACACCAGCTTTGGGACAATGATCTGTATGTGACTAACAACTATTGCGTGATGAAACATTACGTTTCACATTTTCAAAAAGTATATATATAATCAGCAAAGCAAATCAGTCTGCTATAATTATGGAAATAAACTCTAGTTGATTTACCAGTCCCAGCATTACACATATTCCACATATGTTTATAGAAGGAAAAAGTTCTTTTGCCATTAGATACTGGCCTTGTTCAATGAAAATCAAATATTAAAGAGCTTGAATGTATCATGAAAAAAATACTGCCAAATATTAAGCACATAAACTCAACCTATATAATAATGAGGAGTTGTGGATTTAAATTTGGGTCTGTCACTTTCACTGAGAAATACCAAAAGAAAGAAAAAAGAAAAAAAAAATATATATATATATATATATATATTTTAATTTTAGTTTTGCTCTCTAGCCACTAAGTGTTGCATAAAATATCTTCAGGAAATTAACACTTGAACCTGCAAACCTCCAGTCTTGTGTAATCAAATTGGAAAAAGATCTATATCTGTGGTAGAAATGCTATTACTTATGTGTGTGGATGAGCTACCCAAAAGGCTCTTTAACTGAAGAATGATAAGAGATAAGATGGGAAATTTTCAGTCTTTTGTGCTAAAGGTTTTTCTCCCTTTTGTTTAAATGATGGAAAAAATGTATTTGATATATTTTCTAGAATCAACATTTTATTTATAAATTCCTCCCTAATTCCAACAAAGATAAAAAAAACAAAAACAAAAACAAAAAAACATTGGAGAGAGATGTTTATATGATGCAAGTCACCTTTTCTGCTAAAAATGAGTTTCTCTTATCAAATGGTTCATAGAGGAGGTAATTCTGTAGGACAGACAAAGCTCAGTGGCATAGATCCAGGTCTGAGATTTGGAAAAAATTAAAGTGGAATGAAGACTTGAGCCAAACTTTGTTGTACAGTCAGTCCTTTTGGAACGTCAGGGAGAAACCAGCAGCTTGCATGCACCCATTATAGTCTAAGATTTAGAAACCCAGTGTGTGACTATAATGCAACAATCTGGTGGAACTGTCATCTCTGAAATGCAGTGAGCACACTTGAGGAAGTTCTGCATTCTATTACACATTGCTTGTTTTAATTAATGTATACCTTTTTAGAAGTGGGTAGAAAATATAGTGTGACAGTTTTATTGTGTTTGGGATTATATCAAGGGTTTAGTACATGAAAGGCCAAATGCTACTAACTGTTCATTTCCATTTTAGATAGCTTACAGGATAGATTTGTTCAGACATTTTGTCTTTGGGAAAGGCCACCTGTTACCTACTCCAGGTACACAAACTCTGTAAGGGGCGTTATTCATCCAACACTCACTGATATGTATCACTGCTACAAAAACAGTTTGTGTAATAATTAATTGATGTAGAAAAATGTCATATTTTAGCCAGATGACTCCTCTTATGTTATCCAAAGATAGAATACGCTGACTGTATCAGTGTTTTTAATTATGAGTCAATGGAAATTGCGTTATTTCATCTCCATATATTCTTTGCAGATCAACTTGACTTTCCAAGGGCTTCTGACTGTTCTTACAATAATGGTTCTTCCTTAGTGGGATGATCTGAGGTTTAGAATTTCTATTGGATTTGGCATGATTTTTTACTTTGAACAGTCTAGCCAGAGCTACTATTTTGACTTTTCTATACCTCTTTCAAACATTTATGTATTGTATATTTCACTTGGAAAAGCATGTGAAAATATCAAACACGGCTGTACTTTTATTTTTTGCCACACGCATTTTTTGTAATAGTGTAGAAGTTAATGATGACAAACTTATTATAAAATAGGGAAGTTAAGATATACTCAGGTAATACGATTTGTAACATTGCTAACTGCCATTAACTCTGATTCGTTTGGCCCTCTTACAATATTGAACATCTTTTTAAGAAACTATCTTTTTTTTCTACATAGGAATTGTGTGGAAAGACATGCTGTGGTACAACATGACTTGAATTCTTGTGCTGATTTCCTTTCTGGTCTCACTAAAATAAATGACTAGCTGCATATTAATTTTAGTGGAGCCAGGATTTCACTTTGAATCTTTTGCATAGGTAAGGGAATCTTACAGCCTTGTATGTAGTGGAGCCTGATGCTCCACTCATGCTGCCAAATCATATAGAGAGACTAAGTTACATTAGTGAACCTATGTGAGTATGCTGTTTTCCTTTGCTACTTCTAAGCATCTTGTCCAAATTTTTCAGTTTTGGAGGAATTTATCTCACAAATCATATAATGTGAACAGCTGCTTTTTCAAGATGATCGATCCTCTTCACTGAATATGAGAAAAGTGTAAATGAACAGCACAGCACAACTAAATTTGAAGTGGGTAAAATTTGATAACAAAAAAAGTATGTGGTTGCCAATAGGGAAAATTGTCAGCATAAAAATTAACACAGTTGGCTTTGCATGACCCAGTGGATGTATGTAGAGCTTTGTGAACCTTTAGTAAGCAATTATAACTACAAATGCACAAGACAGTATTTCTACTACCTCTGAAGGACTCTGACACAAGCTCTTTGTAAAGGCAATATATTAGTGAAAAACTGAAAGGAAGTATTGGCGCTGCATAAAGTCTTCATAGGACATTAAGTTCTACACATGGAAAAAAAAAAAAAAGAAAAGAAGCAATCTCTAATCTCAAGACACAGGATCTATCTAAGTCACCTGAACCACCCATTTAGTTGCCAGTCTGCTGCGTTTACCTTCTTTGCAGTTTCTTTGAGTTGAGGATAAAGGTGCTGTTGGCTGTATCAATTTTTCTAGTTCATTCACACTTGCTTTTTTATCATAGCATCACAGGAAAATATGCTGTATCATTGGACCAAAATTCTAGCTTATCTGAGTGGGAGAAGTGAAAGAAAATGCAGTGTTTTAATCACCCTGCATGCCCATCTACCATGTTACTGCATTTGTGTCCATTAAAAGCACTTAATATGCCACACAAAAGAACCCTTCATGAGTTACGAGATAGCTGCATCACAATATTTGTATTTCAGTCATGCTAAAGGTGAGGGACCTCAGATAAGTTGCTGTACCAAAAAACTGTTCTGGTATTATAGAGCATGGTTTATAAAAAGAATTTGAAAATAATGCAAAGTTCATGGAAAAAAAAAAAAAAGAAGAAGAAATATGAAGGCCCTTGTCTGAAAGCAAACAAGTAGTGAAGAAAATCACTGGATGAGTGCAGAGTTAACATTTAAGTATTAATGGAGGAAGAAGCCCGTAAACCTGGAAAAGATCTTGAAATTGAATACAAGCAGCTTCTGTTAAACTTGGTAAAGAAGGAAAACTCAGTGACAGGATGAAAAGGAAATGTTTACAGTAAAAGCACAGGAATGATGTGCAGTGTTCCGAACAGATCTCTGCACAGCAAGTTGCAAGTCTGGAGGCCAAAGGAAAGGATGTTGTAATAATCCAAACATCCAGTCCTTCATCTTAAGGGAATTCAAGCTGAGTAAATGAATAGAAAAATCATATTTTAACCTTCATTCAGGCAGTATAAGTGAATTTAAGACAAAACTTTGTATAAATTTTGGATTAGCTGCCTGTAAGATCGGTAGAGCCATTGTGCTGGACTGGTGCAAAGTGGCTTAGGTCCATTGAATCTAAAAATAAGATAGGGTAGGGTAATGTAGGGTAATGTAGGGTAGGGTAGGGTAGGGTAGGGTAGGGTAGGGTAGGGTAGG
>JAPSGF010000006.1:25700769-25731386 GCA_035772895.1 Perdix hodgsoniae
GAGGGGAGGATGGAGTAGTTCAGTTAGAAGATCATCAAGTTCAACTGCCTGAGCTCTTCAGGGCTAAACAAAAATTAAAACATATTATTAAGGATATTATCCAAATGCTTTGTGTACACTGACAGACCTTGGGAAGCCTGATGCAGTGTTTGATCACCCACGCAGAAAATAGATTTTTCCTAATATCTTTGATTCTCCTGTGGCACAGCTGTTTTTACATGTTCAATCATCTGTTACCATTGAGAAGAGACAAGCACCTGAGCAATGAAGTCACACCTCAGCCTTCTTTTCTCCAAATTAAACAACCCAATTGTTTGCAGCCTTTCCTTACAGGACATGTCTTTTGACCTATAAATGACTTTCTTGCCATCTTCTGGTTGCAGTCAAGTACCTTAACAAACGTTTCATATTCTGGAGCCCAGAACTAACCACAATTTCGTGAGGCTGCACCAACATCAAATGGAGGGGAATAATAAAATCTTTTGTCTGCCTGCCCATTCTGCATTTAGTACACCCCAAAATGCAGTTTGCTCTCTTGGCTGCCAGGGCACACTGTTGGCTCAAGCCGAGCTGCTGTCACCAGCACTCTCAAGTCCCTTCCTGCTGAGCTGCCCTCAGCTGCTCATCTTGAGTCTGTGCCTGTGCCCAGTATTACTCCATCTCAGATGCAGCACTCAGCATTTATCTTTGTTCAGCTCCATGATGGTGATCCTTTCTGGTTATTAAAATCATGCATTTTAGTATCATCAGAAAACTTGCTAAGGATGCATTCCACTCCTGCATCCAGATTACTGATAAAAATATTGAAAAGGATTGGCCCTAGAATTAAACGCTGGAGAGCATCACTGTTGACTGGCTGCCAGCCTGATGTCTCATTTACTGCAACTCTTTGAGCTCTGCCATTCAGCCAGTTCATCATCCAGTGTAGAATGAGCCTATTTATCACACAGTTTGTCCAAAAGACTGCTATGAAGAACTGTATCAAAGACCTTACTGAAATCCAGAAATATTGCATCCACTACCTTCCCTTCATCCTTCAAATGTGTGGTTTTATCATAGAAGATCAAATTACTAAGGCAGGACTTTCTCATAATGAACCCACGTCACCTGTAACTGATAATAATTTGTCCTTTAATTACCTGGTGATAACCCCGAATACCACATATGGGCTTGATTCATCTCAAGTTGTCTCACTCTTTGTAGACAGCAGAAAAAAAGAAAAGGACCCAGAAAAATGCTGACCAGTAGAGATTCAAAACTTATTAGGAAAGTCCTAAGGACTCTCCCATCCCACTCACCCACCCCCAAAATGTAGTTCAGTGTTCATTTATCTGCTGGTTTCTCATCTACTTTGCTTTACAATGGCTTAATGTTAATCTCACTTACTCCATTGTTTTGCTGCACAGCCTGTTTCACTTTCTTGATGGTTAAGGTTTACTTGCACACATCCCTTTGTGGCTGGAAGAATCTGTTTAGTGAGAATTTAATTGTAAGGCAGAATTACATTGCTTCTTGTCAGTACTTTTTAGGCTCAACATTGTAACTTCACAAGTTTAATAAGATACTCTGAAGGAAACGTAATAAAGAAATATGCGTTCTTGTCTCTGTTTTGTTTTGAAGGAACTTCAGAAGAGGAAGGAAAGGAAAATGGAAAAGCAAGGATGATATTTTGAACAGGTAGGGCTTAACTTCTGATCAAAACCCCTTTCCCAGTAAGCACTAAATTATTCTGTAGTTCGTGTTGGATCTTTGTTAGTACATCCCCCTCACTTGCACTTCTGTAAAACCAGTCTTAGGTACACTTAAATTTTCTAGCAAACACTGTCTGCAAAAAGTAGCCCTTTGTAAGCATCTGAAGTGGCAGAGGAGTTGTTTCAACATTTACCCCAAACCTACAAGATTACTGGGTGAGGACCCTTACAGAACAGATGAGAAATGTGGATAGGAACTGTAGGAAGGGCATTCTTAACAGCAAGTGCTCCTTCTAATCCTCTTGACCACACAGTCTGGTCTGCAACTTCTTCATGTGTGCTCTATTCCTCCCACACCTGATACTTCTTTTGCATTTTCTTTCAATGAATTGTTAATCCTTCATTGCCAAACTACTCTCACTGAAATTCTTTGGTATATTTCTAAAATGTTTTCCTTCAAAGTTCCCTGCAAAAATACAGAAATGGTAAGTTATCAACTTAACGACAGACCAGAAGACAGCGCACCAGAAGATCACTTCATTTATTATGATTTTATAAATTTAAACTGAAGAGATTAGAATGACTTACAAATAGAAATAGACCAAGTAATGACAGCAGCTCTGGATGTAGACAGAATCAAAGCCTGGGTTTGGTAGGTCATGGTCTGCCCACAGATACTGAAACTAAAATATGAACCAGGCACTGAGGAAGATTCTTCTCTTCTGGAGCAAAATAAAAGTGTGGTGTTTTCTTTGTTTTGTTTTGTTTTCTCACAATTAATTAAAGATGCTGAAAATAAAACTTTTCACACTGGGATGAAGGCAAGGAATAATAAATAACTGCAGATATTTATATCTCACTGATGGATAAGAGAAACAAGCTCAGATAGCTGAGTTGTCTACTGCAGAGGAAGAATTTGAATCAATTTCTTTTAGACAATGGGTGTTTGCTGTAGCCACTGACATCCTGGTAACTTGGAGACAAGCATGTCTGTTCCCAGTTTTGACCAAAATTTGTGGACTGCATCCAAGAAGACTTTTCTAATGAAAGATTTATCAAAACCAGCATGCTCCTTTGAAAAGCATTAATGAATTGGAATTTCCTGATGAAAACATTTTGCCAAAAAAAAAAAAAAAAATCTAAAAAAAAATCCTGAACTAGCTATACTCTTCGTTTCAGCTAGATTTAGATCTGATCCTTAATTACTAGAAGATACTTCCTTCCTCTGCAGAGTTAACTAACAAAAGTTCTTTCAGTGAGAAAAGACAGACAAGTCATTAATTGTTTTTCAGGAAAGATCTGTAGAAACTATAAAGAAAAATCCTGTGCAGACAGGTGAGACTAGAATTTTGACTGTCACATAAATACGAATATTAGCAATCAGATAACTAAATTAGATAACTTAAAAAACAACAAAATACGTTTGCGAGTATGGATTGTGCAAATATTTTAAAATGAGCAAGAAACTTGAGAAGTTTAATTACTGTTTAAATTTTATACTTGAGATCACTTCCAACATTTTTTTTTCTTTTAAAGTAAGACTGATGTCATTTGAGAAACATGAAGGCTGCAAATGTTTGCAAATCTTAATTTTCACAGTATCATTCAAGGAAATGAAAACATCTCAAATTTATGAGGTGCTTTAAAAGACTTCATATGCATCAAAACACTTGTAAAGAAGAATCTTATTCTGAGGACTCATTGAATGTACCAGTTTGATTCTCTTCTGTTTCTGAAAAATATGAAATAAATCTAATGAAGAATGTAGGAACCCACTAGCACTTAACACAATGATTGTCCTCAATTTTTGAATATTGTTCTAACTATGAACCTAAAACCCAAAGCCTGGAATTTTCTCTGTACTGCAGATGTGAACAGGCAACAGGAAGTGATACAAAATCCCAATAGAAGAAATGGAGATATTAACAGAAAATGCAAACACAAGAGTTTCAGAGAGTGTTTGCACTGTACCCCTCATGAACAGGGTGTTCTGGCCACAGAAAGAGAAATGTCCATCTGATCCAGTTTGGGAAATTCTCTGTTAGGCACAAGCACTTTCATGTGCTCCTTGCAAGGCCTCCTTTCTCAGATGACAAGTGAGGACATGATGTAGTGTGTTCAAGTAGCTCCAGAAGAGGTTTTAATTGGATATCACAAAGAATTTCTTCACAGAAATGTTATTTAGGCATTGGGATAGGCTGTTCTTTATGTGATAGAGTCCTGTTGATATTTTAGAGACATGGATGTGGGCATAAGGACATTGGTTAGTACTAGACTTGCAGTGTTAGGTCGGTGGTTGAACTTGATGATCTTAAAGACCTTTTCCATCTTAAATGATTCTGAGATTCTCTTCCACGATTTTATACTTTTGTGTTGGTGTGAGAATTTTTAGAGTTAATTTTATATTTCATTAAATAAATAAATAGCATATTAATAACTTTTTAAACTAGTATGACAATGTTATAAACTATGCTTTCCATTTCAAGATTAACTTCAGACAGTAAATAGTTTAGGGAATTCACACAGTGTAGCTCAAGCAAGCCAAAAGGGTGGATGCTCATGCTGCCAGGTATTTGTTATCACACACCATTCTAAGAAAATGGTGGGTTTTGATTATGCATTTGTATTTTTTGGTCTAGTAGAAAAAAATAAATTTGTAAGACCTGGATACTGACGTATCAGAGAGTCCATGTACAAACCTGCTAATTGTAAGAGTAAATTAACTACTGATACAATTTTCTAGACTGTAATCTAACTAGCAATAAAAATTTTCTACAGCAGTAAGATACATTTAGTTGGTAGTATGTGTTTTTCTAATGATAAGTTTGTTGAGACATATCTATAATTCTAACAATAGGCAGTTGCATGCATTATCTACTTCGGGAGGTCTTATGCTTGAGACCATTGGATGCTGCACTGGATTCAACATATCTGTGGAAAATGAAAATGTTCATGACGATGGACAAGTTTTATTTACTAACTTTATAGTTAGGCTGAATTTTGGTGGAGTACCTGAATCACTGTTCTGAAGATGCATCAAATTGCATTGCATGAAAAGTTTGTTCACAAAAAAAACTGATAGGGGCTTGAAGGTTATACTGAATGCAAGACTGATCTTGTAGCAAATGCATTTCTTTCATGAAAGGGGCAATAAATTACAAGAATCTGAAAGGGAGCCTTGTAATTCTCCCTGAGTGAAAGTTAGGAATGTTTCAAATTGAAAACATAAAAATTCAAAAGCTGTTAGCATTGACCATTGGAGCATGATATCAATCCCTGACCACTGGCACGGAAAGGAAAAGAAATGGGTAAGTACCAGATGGGTAGTAGGGTTTTGGAAAAATACAGAATTGAACTGTCATTAATCTTGAAGTCCACAAACATTTTTGTTAATTTGTTTGTTTTCTGTTGTTGCTGTTGCTATTTCCTTTATCTCTTTTACCCCGGGACCTAAACATGTAATTACTGAAATGAACAGTAGATTGGGAAAAAATCTAAAAGTATGAATCAGAAGAGATATATTGATCCATTGATCCATTGATCCAAATCTTGTTTTGGGAAACCCAGACATACAACTGGACAGAAGGCAGAGAAATGCTCAGAGCAGCCCAGAAAAACAAACAAACAAACAAAAAAACCCTGTCAGCTAGGGAAGAGGAAAGGTTAGACTACTCTAACACACTGATTCACAGCACCTCTCTGGAATCATTTTTCAGAAGACTCACACAGTTTTTAAAGCTGCATTCCACTGTTAAATAGCCAGGGAATTGATGGTACCAATTCTGGACTTTGATCAACTCCAGGAAGTAGAGGATTTTGGGGTTTTCTTCCTCCCAGTTGGTGCAGACTGTAAAGCTTATTCCCAGAAGGCAAATAGGAGCTGTCACCTGCCATACAAACATCAGTGTAAAGAGCCCTGGGCATGCAGAGTTCAACACAAAACAGATACTGTCAAGATCATCTTTGTATAGACAGGCAGGAAGGAAAAGCAAACACATTCTGCTTATACTAATTTACAAGTTATGTTTCTATAAGCTTTCTCCAAATATTATGTAGATGGAAAAGTAGACCTCATGCTGCTGTAAATCAGTAGTTGTGCTGTGGTGGCAGGAGAAAACAGTTAAGGGATTCAGTTTTCTTCCAAGAAAAATCATACTTTTCAAATTCGTCTGAATCAGAGCCAAAGGAATATTCCTTATCTGGCTGCAGTAAGAGTTCTTTCAAACAGGGATATGTGACCAATGCACTGTGCTCAGACAAGGTCTACACTGCCAGGAGGTGGAGGGGAAATGAATTACTGGAATGTAAGTGCCTAAATCACTTGGACTGAGAGACTCTAAGGGATGTAGACACCCACTGTCTATTTCATTTTAATGTGATCTTGGCTCCTGCAGCCTTGCAACCCAGGAGTTCTCTGAAATTTCTCTTCATAAATAGCAGTTCATATTTTTTATGAAGGAAACCACCAATGCACTTCACACCTGGGAATTCTACCACACATATTCTGAGTTGGAAACTACTGCAGAGAAATTAGGCTGTTTAATTCAAGATGCACTGCAAAAGTTGATGCTACACAACAACATCGCTGTTGTAACATCAACAGTTATTGTATTTGCAATATTTCTAAGTAAAAAAAAAAAAAAAGTTTCAGGAAAAAAGACTTTTATTTGTGCCAAAAAAAACGTTTGCCTGAAATGAATGATAGCACAAATCAGTGGGCTAAGTTGTGCTTAGAACTTCTTTTACTTCTTTCTCACTAACTCCCAGAGTAAAGTGGTAACTAGAACAACCCCTTCATCTCTGCTGCTTTCTCCCCTGAAGTGAAGTCTTCACAGTTTTCACTGTTTCAAGGAGTCTAGCTTTTGAACATGATGGATTCTTCCTCAAATAAGCAGTATTAAAAGCTATGTATAGAATTAAGTATCTTCACCAGATCTCAGGCTGTGAAAAGTGAAAATCAAAAGCAGTGATTTGCACTGAGCCTGAGTTAAGAAACACAATTATGTGTTGAAGAATCTTAACCCTTTCAGCGTAGATGCTTTGTGGCCATCTCTCAGATGATTATAAATATATTCAGCTGAATTCTGGTGACAGTTCCCAAGCCATGAAGATGCCTGCAATTAATTTCTGACTGTTCAGTTGCATCTTGCTCTGATTCAATGCCTCGTATCTTCTCTAAAATGATACTATCCAGGCTTATTATCTGCACATTGTAGCCCCTCACCATAAAAGAGAGGTTTTGTTTGTTTTAGCACAGAGAACTTGATTCATCTGTTGCCTGTTGAAAACTCTTTGTGTGGGGACTTGAGTCCACATGTCTAATGGGATCCTAACTAGGAAGTATAAAGTATCTTGCTATTATGTTTTACAGATTCTCCTCTGGAAGATCACCCACTTTGCACAGCCTTATTTTGTAAAAAGGAAAAGAGAGCAAGAGACAGAGAGGAATGTGCCCAGGACTCTGTAGTACCCAGGTAAGACAAGCCCAAAAATCTCTTTCCGGGCTCTGCTCCAATAAATATTGAGTTATTCTATGCAGAGTGTGAAAGATGGCACAAGAAAGATTTAGGCTTTCAGCCTAGAAAAATATGGCACCTTCCTATAATGTGATACATACTGGGCAATGAGAGGCTTTGAAGTCAGGTCTCTCTCTCCCAGAGGAGTGTTTCAATTGCAAGGCTCTTGAAGAAAAGCAGAGCTCCTCTTCCTTATGTTCATCATCCTGTAGAGAGAAAATAAAAAGGCTAAGTTTGCCTCACTGGAGCCTGAGAACAAGCTAAGTGTTCTCCTGCCTATCTTGTGAATCCTGGTGGGATTTTAGCTAGAACTCAAAATCCCCTGAGTTCAGGCTAACGGGATATGTGCTGAGCAAAACACGCTTAGGGTGACTAAAGACTGAACCTTTGGAAGCAGGAATACTTTGATACAATATTTGCTAACTGTATCAGTTCTGTTGTTTGGAGGAAATACTTTTTTTGTACACTCCGGGTGGAACACTAACAAACTTTGATCCTTCTGCATCCTGTTTATGGCATATTCAGATAATTCAATTTCTGCTCATTTTCTGTTTATTCCTTCCAAAAAAGGTCTGTTGCAATTCTTTTTGCTGACTTATTACTAGACCAAAGAAGGCCTGTTTACAAAATGGAAAGCTTCCCAGAAAACATTTTTGTTAGTGTTAATGCAGTATACACTTGTAAACAAATAATTTTAAATTTTGGACAGTATATTCAGTTTTTTGTTGTCCCATCTTGTACTAGAGCTTTAATTAATCACCTAAGATAGCATTTTTCTAAATTAAGTATATTATAGGAGAATCATGATGTTAAAACTGTCAAAAAGACTAAAATTTGCATCAATTATTATTATTTTTTTTTTAACTACCACAGCAGCTGACTGGAAGAATGCAAAGGGAGTTAATAGGCATGTGAATTCATGTTTTAGCTTTTTGAAAAATAAGGTATTGTTGTTACACTCTCAAGTTTGGTGGCTTTGGAAATAAAAATGGAATTTAACAGCAAATATCTTTCTTCCCATCTTTCTTAAATACAAATATTAGATTTTCCTTTTTGCTCCCAATAGGAAAAATATGCAATTATGAGATGTATAGAAACTGCTTGAATAGTTTAGATACAAATATAATGAACTGAAGACATGAAAAAAAGACAAGAAAAAACCTCCTTGGCATCAGCATGTGGATGTTTATCTTAAAAAAAAATGTGACTGGTTACACTAGTCTTCTCCAGATCTTTAATAGCAAATGCATACACTTTCTATTAAAAAGTTTTGCTAAGTTACTTCCAGACTTTTTTTCATGATAATTTTAAGCAGTTCCTTATGGCCAAAGAGGGAAACAACTAGGAATTGGGAAACAGTGAATGTTATGTCATACACCTTTTCTGTCTCTGCCCAGCAGTTCTAGAACTGGCTACAGTGGATTTCTTAGGGACAACAAACAAACACAAAACTAAATTTCTCATATTTAACATTAAGAAAGAAAAGATTTTCTTGTGTGTTTTTAAAGTTCCTTGTGGCATATTCAAGGAGTTTCCTCTTGTAAGCCTAACACACATTGTATTTGTTTACAGTTGGGAACCGGAGCAGACTGGAAGCAAAAATATTCACTTTCTCACTCTCACATCTCACTGAGATGATTATTTTGCACTCTAGATCTTCCAGCTATTTTAACTACAAATCCCCTTAAAGGTTCCATACAAGATAATTGTAGCCCCAGCCAACCTTCTTGGGCAGGAAATGTATGAAGATAATGCTAGGTAAACTCAATCAAATCCCTTTTTTGTGTGGAAGAACAATTCATATCTTCTCAAATCATGGTCTGGGCTTATGGACAACGTCTCTAAATTCTCTTTCTGCATCCTTTAAGTCTTCTTTATTTGAGGACCAAACACTCAGTGTGAATTAATTAGTCTATTCTACAAGTAATTAAATCTCAGTGGTGCAAAGTTCAGTTGCTAAACATAGGCATCCAATACCAATGAGCAGTCCCAAGATACCAGAGATATTTATTTGCACAGGGCCAACAAGCATAAAACAGAAGCTATGGAAGATACGTAACATTCTAGAGTAACATTTGCAGGTTAGTAAAAGTGTCTCACAGTGCCTTAAAGTTATATCAGTTTCTTATTCAATGTAACTGAATCAAACTGAATGTACGAAGAGTCTATTGTGCTGAAGACACATTTCAACCTATCTTTAAATAAACAGTGTAAAACAACCAGGGACTTTTCTTTCAACTACTCTCATGTCAAGTGCTTCTAATTTATTGAATGTGAAGTCAAAATATATAATTAAAAGTATGCACAAACTCATGCAATTCATATTTGGTCTAATAGTTCAGTGAAGGAGAAAGAGTGAAGCTCTGCCTTGAATTAGACCACTATAATCACATACTTAGATCCACATTTTTAAACTGAAAACACGTGCATTGATAATCAGAATGATGAAAAAGGAAATATAAGCAGTGAACACTGCTGTCCTGCGAGAACACATTTTTTGGACAAAATCTCGCATGTTCCTATAAGACACTGAAGCATAATATATTTTAATTTTTCAGCATCAAACATAACTTCAAATTTTATTCATGTCAGTTGGAATTCAAAACATGTCAGTGTGTTTTTGGTTTAAATAGGCTCACTAACTGCACTAAGAATACCTCATCTTTAGTGGCAAATGATGTAATCTTGCCAAAGCACAGGTGGTCAGCACCCCTGAATGCTGAGCAATTTGACTTTGTATTCAAACATTGTAGGAGGCCAAGCCATAGTTCTGAAAAGTGGAAAGATGCCAGAAAAAGGCCAAAGATTTCAAATCTGTTATTGGAGCTTGACAAATGAGCTTATAACAATACAGTGTAAACAGTATACATAGGTCTGGAATAATATTTTCCTCTATTGTTCATGTGTGTTACAGCTCTGTGCAAAAGTTACGACAAGGATGTGAAAGAAATGACTCCTCCTCAGCTGCTGTTTGCAGTGTAAATGTTTAGGTGAGATGATTAATTGCAGGATGACTCCTAAATTAAAACATCATAACTGAAGTCTTTTATTATTCAATAAAAATTCCTCAAAGAGTCTGGTTGGCTTAATTCTAATTTCCCTTTATGTGTCACCTGTGTGTCACTTTCTGCTTGGGTTTGTAATTTGGAGAACAGTGACAACCAGCTGTGCTTTCTGTCTGCAGTGTATGAGTGAATTTCTCCTGGCTGGAACAGTTGAGAAACCCAGCTCCTCTGCTTAGATACATTTCCTCTTCATGGAGAAAATGGGGAACAAAGGACACTACTATGTCACAGGACCTGCACCTCTAGGACTGTGGAGCAAATATTAAGGAAAAGATTAAAATGTCATCATAATCGTTGCAAAACTGGTTTAAACAGCATTTCTTCTGGCAGACATCCTTATCATCAAACTTAATTGTTCTGATTACATGTATGTGCACACGTGTGTACATACTTATATATACATGTATATACTTACATAAACACAGAGTAAAAATCTGTCTTTCCACATGTCATTGCTGAAAGGCAGAATCATCGTAAGACAGTGAACATCATCCTTGAGATTCTCCACCTAAACCCTAAACATTGATTCTACATACTCATTTAATTGAACAAAATGAATAGTAACATATGTTAACTGTCATCTCTATATCAAAGAGAATGTGTATAGGAAACAGATATTTCTATGTCTTGGAAAAAATTGACGCAACTGTAAAATATTATCGTAAGGGACATAATGTACAAATAATGGCACGAACTGTTAAAATTTGTAGTGAAAAACTTTCAAAGAAATGAGTTGGAAGTAACAGTAAAAAAATATCAGACGACCGTCTTAGGAATACACTCTCTTTAGGATCTTTATATGTATATATATATAGGAGTCTAGAGACAACTAATCCATGATCTCCATTACTCTTCCAGGCATTTCTCTCTTTTATCTATTGAAGAAACTTAGAGCAACTATATGCAGCACTAACTGCTACATTCATGTGTGACATCTGGATGCAGTGATTTTGGCCTTAGGAAACTACAGAAGTCATTTTCACCTCAGATATAAATTCAGTCTTTGAACTGAGTCAATTAAACATATGATGTTTAACACTTCCAAACAGTGCACTATGGCTTGCCAACAACAGCTCAATACTTTACAAGATAATAATATATTCCATGAATACCAAGAAAAGGCATTTTAAATAAAAGTTCCTAGCTCAAGCACAGCTATTTCCTTAATTTCTTTCTCTTCTTGATTTACAGACTGTGACAGTAACTAGTTCACAACTTGCTGGTTGATTTGCCGAGTGTTTAAAGCATATAGTAAGTCAGATAAAGCCATTTCAAAGATACAGACTGTGGGGCAAAGCAGTCTGTGCCAAATTGTCCAGGAAACCTACATGAAAGAGGGTTAAGTCATCAGCAAGAGATAAGTACAGGGATTTATTAATTTGGCTACGATTTATTGATTTAAACACTGGGTTCCAAATTTTGAAATCTGCTACTCTGGAATCATTCAGAAGGGCATTAATAATTTTCATAATTGCAAAAGAAGAGAATTTCAAGCTATCAAAATGCATTACTGAGTTATTTTTAGCTAATGAATTTTAGTGATTATCAGCAGTTCCAAAATATATATATATATATCAGTGTATATATATCTCCTAAAACCAGTAAAAAAACCAAACCAAACCAAAACAAAACAAAAAAAAACAAAAAAAAAAACAGTTTAGAACTTCAGCATACTTTTTTTCAAGCATTAGCCTCATGTAATCTTGGACTCACTACTTCAGAACTCATTATATTTCAAAACGTATTTATGTATTTATTCACTCAATAAGATTTCAAAAGCACCTCATGTACAAGTCTCATTGATTTCTGGTAAAAATTAGAACATTTCTTATAATTTGTAGGATCATAGAATGGTTTGTGTTGGAAGACCAGCTGGTTCCAATCCCCCTGTCATGAGCAAGACTACTTGCTGCTAGATAATGTTGCCCAAAACCCTAGCCAAACTGTCCTTGAACATCATCACCCCTTGCCCTGTCACTCCCTGATAGGGTCCTCCCCATCTTTCCTGTAGGCCCTGTTTAAGTAATGGAAGGCTGTTAGGTCACTCAGGAGACTGAACTCCTCTCCTCTGCTTTCCTCTCCTCTCCACAACCCCAAACTTCTCTGCTTATCTTCAGTTCCAGCCCCATGATCATCTCCACGGCCCTCCACTACTCCTTCTCTTGCAGATCTCTCCCTACTTCTGAGTCCTCTATTACTGCAGGTGGGTCTCACAAGAGCAGAGCAGAGGAGTAGAATCATTTCCCATGACCAGCTAGCTACACTTCCTTTATTTGTATACCTTCAAAATCCCTACCTTAATTCTTAAATAAACAGTTCTTAGAATAGAAGTAGCTTCCTAGAGTCATATGTATTTCAGAAATGTGTTTCTACTGCTTCTTGTGTCTCTGTAAAGGGATCTGAAACTGATTGAAACACACAGTCTGTGTCCTTTTGACATGGTCAAGGTCAAAGTCTAATATTCTCTTCTAGTAGCTGAGCCTGATTTTTTTGCCAGGTCACAGGGAAAACAAACAGATCAGACAGAATGATGGCTATAGCAGTGTATCATATACTTGCATTTATTAGTACCAATTATTTTGAGAGCCTGAGGTGCATAAATTCAATCCAGTGCAACATTTCATAAGTTTTCTTCTGAATATTTACTTCTGTCCCTTCATTTCCTGGGCTGTCATCTACAGCACTGAGCTGGATGGGCAAAATCAAGGTGCTATGTTAGTCATCAGCACAATGACTGTTAAAGTTCCAACTTCATAAGAGCAGTGTGCTGTAATTCTGCTTCTCTGAAATAAATGCTGCATGCTAAAGTAAATAAAAGAAGCGCTGTTCTAATCAGAAGATGGCTGGTAGCCTGATAAATCATAGAATCATAAAATGGTTATGGCTGAAAGGGACCTTTAAGATCATTTAGTTCCAACCCCCCTGCCATTGGCAGGGACACCTCTCACAAGACCAGGTTGATCCAGCCTAGCCTTGAATGCTTCCAGGGAGGGGGCATGTACAATCTCTCTGGCAGCCTGCTCCAGTGTCTTATCATCCTCACAGTAAAAAAATACATCCTAATATCTGGTCTAAATCTACCTTCTTCCAGTTTAATGACATTTCTCCTGATCCTGTTTCTACATACTCTTATAAAAAAAGACCCTCCCCAGTTTTCCTGTTGGTCCCCTTCAGTTACCAGAAGGCAGCTAAAAGGTCCTCCCTCCCCAGAGCCTTCTATTCTCCAGGCTCTAGATCCCCAGCTCTCTCCCTGTTCTGGTAGGGAAGGTCATTTCTTTTTACGTTTAACTTGAAAGCTACTCTAAAAATTAATTTTCTTGTGCAGAGACCTTCTTTCTCACATTTAGTGTGTAAGAAGACCAGGACAACCTTGGGAGTCTGGAGGTACAGAACTAGGTATCCGTCTTGTTTTAATCTGTGAGTTGAAACACAGTTGTATACACTCTGGCTGGCATCTCAACCCTGTGACAAGCAAGAAGCCATGGCACCCACCTAGTGAACACTTCCCATACATTCCCACAGCACCGCAGAATGTCAGAACATGGTCTGAAGAAAAGAAAAATACTCACTAAGATTGACAAGATTAAAGCAGAAACTAATTTTACGACAACACAAGGAACATAGAAAATCATAGAAAGATACCTACAATGTGAGCAAAACAATAAAACTTTTTGGAATTATATTACATACTATATTATAGCAAGAGCAACATGATTAAAAAGCTAACTATGACCTAACTAGCTCAAGTCTTTGCAGAAGTCTGCATTTACAGACATAGAACTCAGATTGTGTTAATTTGCCTTATTTCTCAAAGATATTTAGCAACATGCAGTTAAGTGTCTACTTGCTAGTGAAACATGGCTTCCTCACAGTGATCTAGGTTAGGAACAATTACAAGCAATTCTTACAAATCTTAACCCCGAACAACTTCAATTCAGAAGATTCAGTTTTCTACTTTTTTTAGATCTTTTTCCATTTGTTTTTGAATACATGTACATAAAGCATCTCAGAACAAAGAGAGTTGAGGAAGAATTATAATGTGTAAACTGCTCTTTGATGTTGAATGGGTCACTCATCAAGACCTCCTGCTTGTCCAGAATCCAACTTTAACAGCAGTCTGACTGAATTCACATGTAATTAAAATGTCACCTGGGTGTATTACTGACTGCTGAGGGATTGGTCAAGGCAGAAAACTTCTTACCTATTTTGTCACCAGCATATTATTGTCTATCTGTTCAATTGTTTCTTAATAGCAGCATGTGTAGTCGCCACAAGAATGTCAGAAATAAGTGAAGTGAAAACAGTGCTCTTTACAGTTTTTATTACACTTCTGCTTTTGAAATCACACTGGAATTTTGCCAGTCAGATGCAAAGTAAGCTTTGAGAAATCAAAGAATACCTATCACTTTAGTAGCATGATCTAGACATGCACTGAGGTTCACAGCCTACATCTGTTGGCAAATAGTGGATATTACACATAAATATCCTTTATAAGAGATGTATCTTTGTTTAAAACTTGACTCTTATAAATAAAATATTTCAGGAAAGTAATGTCAAATTGTTAACAGTGATAAGAAGCAGTTTCCATATGCCACTTATTCATATTTCCATGAAAAAAAAAAAAAAAAGAAAATTGTTGACAGAGCTAAAACATGTTTGGCTTCTAAAGAAGAAACCATATTGGATCTTTCAGCTACTTCCTTTTCAAGAACATTAGAGTCAACTCTAAAACATTAATGGAACGTCTAAGGAAAAGGAATGGTAAGAAAAGATTTGTGAAAAGAAATGATGATAGTTGTGGAGATCTTTAAGTTAGATAAACTTTTCATTATATATCTGGCTTGAAGACATTAGCCTTACTGTTGCCTGTAGCAGTGTAACAGTTGCAGTCATCCTCTGTACAAATGATATCAGGCTATTTTACTCTCTCATTAAAAAAGTGCATGTATCTTTCACACCAGAAGTTGTTGTTAACAAAGAAAGGAAATATTGGCAACAGATTTTGAAGTTAACTTCAAAGTTTTCATTTGGCTGATAAGACTTCTTTCTCAACAATTTTCTCCCACCCTTCATTTTGGCTCTCAAACTTATTTTTCAACTATTTGTCTTTTTGAGGTTTATTAGATTTTCTCCTTTCCCTCTTCTAGAACTTCTTGACTATTAACACAGAAATCCTTTTCAAGATTCTCTTTTTCAAACCTACCTTATTTTCTGTTCATTAGCCCATTAGTCCATGGTCACAGACACATCCTTCTACTCATCCTCCTGCTTATATTGGAAAACAAACATCCTATTTCTCTGAACTGAAAACTGTCTAAACTGTCTAAATGCAGAGAAACTGTTGTATATTTGTTGATATATTTCAACTGTAAAAGAATGACTGCTCTTTTTTAATGTTTGACTGAGCAACAGGAAAATCACTATATCTGATACAAGCAAGGAAACAAAACCTTTTTATCCTACTAGGCTGATATACATTAAAAACATTGTTATGTCTTTTTAAATTGTTATCAACCTCCAGTTTCTGTAGCTCAGATCAAAGAAAATTTGAGAGAATTGGATTTTACTTTTCAACAGAGAAAGAATTTAGATTCTTTTCCTATTGGAAAGGAAAATTTGTGCGGATGTGGATGATGTTGAGAGAGAAACCTGGACAGGAGCGGAAACAAGCCATCAGACAAAGGGAGAGGCATGTCATGTTAGACTTGTGAGGAATAACTTTCTGCAACCTCTTCAATTTAGTCACCTTTGGAGATACTTACATACTCATAGCATAAAAATATATTTATATTTACATATAACAAGTGTTCTCCAGACATCTAATTAAGCTGCCCAGCAAGGCCCTGAACTAGAGGACAAGATCTTACAGTCACTCCATTTCAAGTATGACAAGAAAGAAATATCCCAGATCACAATAACTTCAGATGTTCCCTGGAGGAAAAAACTTTGAGCTCCAGAAGCTCTTAAAAGACAGATTTTCTAATGCCTATGGCAAGAAACGCAATGATCTAGGAACATCAGTTCATACCGGCCCCAAGTAATTATCTCAGGCATCTTTTGATTTTTTTGTAATGTAGTTAAAATCCAATAACTTTCACACATCCAAACCAACAATCTGTCCTGGACTATCATCAGCAATTTATTCCATGCCAGCTGGCAAAGCATAGGCTACACACCTCAGTCTATCTGTCCCTTTCTTTTCTCTTGAGCAACATTTGTCATGTAGTATGGGGAAACCAGACTAGTTTTTAAGGACAAATCCAACTTAATCAAAGTAAACACACAGAAATTTCCAATGACCTCAGTGGAACTTGGACACAACCCTTTACCTTCCTCTGTCCCTGAAATATGAGTGATGAAGTTCTCCACGGCTTTGCATTTCTTTACTGCCTCTAAGTCTTGTGCTTTTTGAGGGTTTACAAATATCCTGGTGATTTTCTGGTTCTCTTTCCATTGTTTAATTGATGTGGTTTTATTAATATATTAAATCTTTTAGATTGCTTAGCACACTTAATTTATTTCACATTACTGACATGAATGTATAAAAATACATACCAGTCTGGAGCTATCCCTCTGTGGAATTTACACCTTAACTCAACAGTAAAGCATTGATCCAGTTCCTGGGGAAAACAAGTGAGTGACTAAATCTGTACAGACAGATTCTTCACTGTGGGGAAAAAAAAAAAAAAAAAAAAAAAGTAATTAAAAAGAAATGCTTATATTTCATGCTTTTGTTTAAATTGTACTGAAAAAATCTTGGAATATCCATAGAAACATAATATTTTCAGACTCAAACCATAAGAAAGCTGTAAATGGCTATGTGAATGCAAAACAAATGTTTAATTCCTTCAAGCAGGAAAGTCACAAGAATTAAGCTTCAACAGACATGGAATCAATAAAGATCCATGACTACGCATATCCCTAACTTGATATTTCTGATATTACATCAGATGAGGCAGTGTTGCCTGCTTCATTCCCCACATCCCTCATCCAGACACTATGGATGTAATATATCAAAATGCGTTAATTTCCCTTTAAAATGTCAGTTAATAAAACAGGAAAAGTACTGCTAAATTTTACAGTCTTTTAGCAGCTGTTGCCTGATGACCTTGTTTCAGGTTTACATTTCTCTTTGCCTGAGTACAGGCATCTGATGCCCGCTGTCATACTGACATGATAATATAACTGAGGACTGATCAGTTATCAAAGGTATCTGAGTAAGTAATAGACCTAATAGAAAAAGTATTCAGACTGCTTAGTGGAGTCAGAACTTCCACCATGTAACTGTTTCTCTCATCTGTCCATAACACCTCTTCAGGCTACCTCCAGCACTTCTGCTGAGGGGTGACCTGCCTCATTCAGTGTCTGGACTGGTTTTTGTGCAGTTTGGTTTTCCAATTTGTTCTCATTTGACTCACCTAGCTTGGGAGGAAATTAGATGAAACCATTTTCTAAATTGTATTAAGTAGTGTGTATTTCACAGTTCCTCTCTGCACAATGACATCCTTTGGTTTTATTTGGGTTCACAGGTATGCTGATCAACTGAATCCCTATCAGTCAACATCCCTAACCGAAGTCACAAACAAGTGATTCTTTTAAGGAGACTCAAGGTATTAATGAGGTGCAGTGGCTGACTATTAGTGCACCCTCACCCCCAGTAAATGCAATGAAGTGCATGGTTCAATCTTATGCATGACTACTGAAACGTATATTCATCATTTACTGCACCAAAATACTTCTTCCATTTCCTTTTTTAAATGTTTAGGGGCAAGGCTTTTCTCTATTTATATTGATTATATTGTAATAAGCATAGTAAGCTTCTGATCTTATTACTCATATTATAGGAGTAATAAGTAATAAAACAGTATTACAGGAGTAATTTCAAGAAAGTGTCATTGTTAGAGTATTACTATTTGTGATAAAAAAAAATAAAAATCTTTAATATAATATTAGAAAAAGACCAAGACCTGCTTCAGAACAGCCATTTTCCAAATTTTATGTCACTGGATGTCAACTAAAAAAATTCTGTAGAACATCATATTCTCTTATCTGCCCTCTTAGCTACAAATATTATGAAAAACAGAACAACTATTAAATACTCTTCCTGTCTTGAGCTCCAAACCACAGGGCACTGAATCTTGGGCTGCAGTTCATAAAATGCTACTCATCAGCATTTGAACTTTTTCAGGAACTGGCAATGCAGGTCTTTTAAGAGGATTTTAGTCATATAGTTCTTAAAGAGCCCATTTCTTGAAGATCATTGTTTGAATGAAAGAAGATATTATTATCTTCCCACTGCGAATAAGTGTTACTAACTAAAATGTTTTGTGGTTCTACATTCTAAAACTAAATTCATAATCTCCTATCATCATACAAAGAATTTGTTGTTGTTGTTGTTCTGTCAAGATATTCCTCATGGAAATATACCTATATAATTGCTAGAAAAAAAAAAGAAATTAAAAAGTCTAATACTCCACTGATTTTCCTAAGGAGCAATTGAAAGATTCTACAGTTTACATGTCAGAACTCCTTTTGTATAAAAAATTAGGCACTGTGTTATATGAAAGACATGTACATTACTCTCCAAAAGCAATAAAAGTCCAAAATTTTTAAAATCATGAAAATAAAGCAGAGGGCTTGATGTGAAATAATTGACAGGTACTTTAATCTTTGCTTAATAACTTGATTTATTAATCATTTAGCCCCTAAAAAATTATGATTCTGAAGAAAGAATTTTCAGTTGTTTTGAGGTGAAGGAATAAATTCAGACTTTGAGCATATGAAAACTACTCCAAGGTTTTCTATATATTTCCCAATAAAACCACCTAAGTGATTTGAGCCATTTCTGAAAATGAAGCACTGATATATGTATCTTACAGACTTACAGAAATATTGTTTAGGGTCTAAGTAATGCATCAACTTCTTTTTATTCTTTCTCCCAGGTTCCACAAGTTGATATTCATGAGATGTGTTTTCTAAGAAAGGTTTAATAGCTTAATGTAATGTCAAAATTCTTCTAAAAAGATATCAGTAATGGTACCATCTGTAAGTTGTTCCATGTATATCCAACAAGGGAGAACAGTGTGAGAGATAAGGATATTGTTATAAAGAATGCACAACTTATATCACATGTACATTACAGATAAAGAGGAGAAGTTACTAGACAGAAATACCAAGAATGGAAGGAAAGATTCTAATAACTGGACTCAGCTGGACTTCTTTACTGTGGACATTTTAGAATGTATGCCTTAATAGACATAATTCTTGGCTGAACTGTACCTATAACCAAACAATGTGAATTCATTCTGCTGTTTGACCTTTACACTTGACATTAGCAGAAGCGTGTATAAAATTTCTGCCAACAAGTCAATACTAGAACAAAATCACAATTCTCACTTCACACAATGCTATTGTTAGAATCTTAACGAGCAACTGTTTGATATTACTTTTTTATAGATATCAGTATTATTTTATTATCCTATATTATGTATGAAAAGAAATTCCCTAAAAGAATTCCAGGTCTGGGGTGTATCTGGTACTTCGTTTATCTTCTTTGAAGGTCTTCTCAAGGGCTGTGCCTGATTGATAGGTTGCCGCCCATAATGAACTGAACATAAGACACATCATCATCCCTGCACACATTCTCTTATTTCAACATGTGCTTGCTCTGGGATAGTTATTTGGCAAGAATAAAACAGATAAAATGAAAGAATGACTTGTAAAAATTTTGAAGCCCCAACTTAATGCTTTTTGTTAAAAACAATTGAAAATGACAAAAACTGTTCAAACTCACTGGAACATCATGTAGAAGAATTAGAAGAATCATTACCAATCACATAGTTGTTGATCTGTATTAGCTATCATATGCTGATGAGGTTAATCCAGAGTAAACTAATGAAACATGCATGACAGCAAGATTTGGGAAAAGGTTCTTAATTAAACAAATTTCAAGAAAATCTTGCAACCAGCAGTGTTATTTTTAAGCAATAAATCATATTTACTCAAAAAGGCAAGCATCACATGTTGTCCAAGAAAATTTCTCTGAAAGTAATCTGAAATAAGTAGAATTGAAAAGAAGTAATTATATGTATTGAAGTACATATATAAAACTCCACCTTCACTCCCAAAGTCCAAATAAATAAAGAGTAGATAAATTTGAAGAAGTGCAAAACTGAAATTTTACAGAAAAGAACCACTAAAACTGTCTACTTGTCTGGTCTGTTAGGTTTAATCAAATTGTTTTTCATATATGTCATAATTTTCACACTTTTTTTGGATGCTCCATATCTTTGGGCCACTTTTACATTGGCAAGCTATTTCAGGTACAGAGATTTGAGGGCAAGATAAGGCACAGAACTGATGAGCACAACATGATTCTTTATTAGATAGAGCATGTAGGCATGAGCTGAGTCGAGTATGTTATTAAGAAAAATTATGGCTTACCTTGAGATAGAAGACACAGGGCAAGATATAGACTAAGATACACTCACAGATACCAGTACAGTCAGTATCTACAGGGGGACTTTAAGAAAGAGAGGAACAGACTCTTCAGTAGGGTCTGATGTGATAGGACAAGGGGAAATGTTTTTAAACTTAAAGAGATGAGATAGACCAAATAGACCAGATATAAAGAAAAAAGTTTTTTACATTAAGTGTAGTGAAGCACAGAAATAGGTTGCCCACAAAGGTGATGGATATCTTATCCCTTGAGACATTCAAGGTCAGGCCAGATGGGACTCTGAGCAACCTCCTCATTGCAGGGGAGCTCAACTAGGTAGTCTTTGAAGATCCCTTCCAAATCAAACAGTTCTGTGATACTAAGATTCTATTAGTGTCTGTAGGCCTGATCTCAATTGGTGAAGTGCAGAAGTGTTTATGTTCCGCTGTTCCTCGAAACAATTTATCTTGAGAATTGCTTATTTACGATGCTCTGATTTGACTTTTTATTTCCACTCATATTTTCATGCTAGTATTTTTCTTCTGAATCATTAATTATTAATAATAACACAGTGATCTCATTTATTTATTTATTTATTTTTAATTACGCACAATTAATTATCTCATGTAACCTGTCACAGATTACAAGTAACAGCTGCTACTCAGTGCTAGCTGTACCTAGGTCACACAGCTGAGCCTTCTAAAAGTACTCCTAGGTCACATTACTGCTTATGTAAGCCTAATGATACTTGGAAGTGGAAAATATCAGTCTACAGTTGACCAAGATGCTTTGTTCTTCCAAAATAGATGTATTCAATACCTGCATGTTTGATGTCCAGAATTTTTATTTAGAGATGAAATCATATTCTAGCTATGTATGTTAACCCCTTACTGATCTCCTTCAGCAGAGGTCCTGTCCTGGTTTCAGAATTTATTGACTTTATTGTGATTATAACCACAGCAATCACTACCTGCTGACACCATCAAACTGTTCATCAGTAGTGAAATATTCCTGCTCAGCTGCCCAGATATGCTGCACAGCTGTTTAAGGAGCAATAACTCAGAATATGTCAACTCTGAGTACATTTGGTTTTTTAGCTACCAAACTTGAAACAAAGGCAAAATTTTTAGGCATTTCATTACAAAATCCTGAGTTTGTGTCACATTTCCTTACAAAAATACACTTCTATTACTAAATCAAACTTGTGTTTCCAAGGACTGTGAATCTTTATAAACAACCTAATGATATTAATCCACTGCTCAGTTCAATATTTTTAAGCTTAAATATATTTCCAGCTACAAAGATTGAAATACTTAAAGCTTGATTTTATCCCAGATGTTTACTCCTTAGTTTCAGTAAAAGTTTGTACATTTTATGAAGTTCTGACATGCCAGAAAAGGGAAGAGTCTCAGTGGAATGGAGATAGACTTTTTTGATTTCCACTGTTTTTTCCATTAGGACTGGAATGCCTCAAAAATTAGAAGGAAAGATCTACTAACTGTCAACAACTATTTAAAGACTCTTTTTGCATGGACCATTTGTAGAACCATTATAGCAGGTTTGTCACTTATCAGGAGTGCTGCCTAACATGACTCCTTCTAGCTCAGATTTTGCTCCCCTAAGGCTTCACTTCGGATTGTTCACAAATCATGCAAATACAGTATGACTGAATTCAACAGGACAAAAACAAAACATCTAAATGTAGAATCTCAAAATAGGAAAGGAAAATCACATCTGATTTTTCCTCCTTGCAGAGGGACCTGGACAGACTGGATCGATGGGCCAAGGTTAACGATATGAGTTTCAACAGGGCCAAGTGTCGGGTCCTGCATTTTGATCACAAGAACACCAGGCAACCCTACAGGCTTGGGCAGGTGTGGCTGGAAAGCTGCCTGATGGAAAGGGGCCTTGATGTTGCAGTGTGCCCAGGTGGCCAAGAAGGCCAATGGCATCCTGGCTTGAATCAGGAATGGTGTGGTGAGCAGAACTAAGGAAATAATCCTGCCCCTGTACTTGGCATTGGTGAGACCTCACCTTGAGTACTGTGTTCAGTTTTAGGCACCTCAGTACAAAAAGGATGTAGAGGTACTGGAGCAGGTCCAGAGAAGGGCAATGAGGTTAGTGAAGGGCTTGGAAAATCAGCCCCATGAGGAGAGGCTGAGGGAGCTCAGGTTGTTCAGCCTGGGGAAAAGGAGGCTGAGGGGAGACCTTATGGCTCTCTTCAAGTACCTGAAAGGTGCTTACAGAGAGAGCAAGCTTGGTCTCTTCTCACCTGTGACAGGTTACAGAATGAGGGGAAATGGCCTCAAATTGCACCAAGGTAAGTTTAGGTTGGAAGTTAGGAAACACTTCTTTACAGAAAGGGTGGTTAAACATTGGAATAGGCTTCCCAGGGAGGTTATTGAGTCTCCATCCCTTGATGTGATCCTTATTTCCTTATTCCAAATAGTCCTAGTATGAAGCATTTTCCCCGATTTCCCTATTTTGACTCCTGAAAGTGACTGAAAACCTGCTGCATTTATTTTCTTCTTTTCTAAAGGCTCAGTTTCCTTAAAATCCCAACAAGTCATTTGAGGAATTTTAGTTATCTCCTAATTAAAACAAAACAAAACAAATCAAAAACAAATCTTCTTCTAACTGCACTTTTACTTTTGATCAGAACAGTGGTATCTCTGCACTATTGTGTACAGTTGTATTTATCAGCCTTGTTTATTTTTCTCTAAGTTAATTCTGATGGATATAATCATACATTTTTCAAACACTCTGCTATTAAATGCAACTTCAGTGAAACCACAAGAAGCAGAAGAGAAGCCTGTGTAGTTTTCATCCTTTCTTACAGATTTCTCTTTAAGGATCTCTGTGCTTGAAATATTTGTAATTGTAAAAATAAATAAATAAATAAATAAAATTTAAAAAAAACAAATCTTTTGTAAGTCCATTAATAAGGTCATCTGTCTTTCTTGCATTCTATTTAAATCACACATGAAAAAATAGGTGAAAAATTACACTTGTTTTGCAATAAGGCTATTTTGTCATTGTTTAGTTGCAGGGAGTAGCTTTGTTGTCGTTGTTTTGTTTGTATGTTTCTAAAAGATTTTTATGAAGAACGGTGTATTTGTATTTCATGTAAATCTCCATTGAAGATCACTGAAAATGTTACTTTCAGTTGAAGAAGTTTTGATCCCAGTGCAAGTCTTAAATTCATCAAGATATCTCTAATAATTATGTTAAAATTTATTCAGAAGTTTAGCAGCTGTTTCCATAGACTCATACTTTACTCTTATTCTGTTTAGAAGACTTCGTTAGAAAGATCTGAAAGGTTTGTTTAAATGAACATTCTGTGAGTTGTGTTAAAAGTATTAACATGATGAATGCCTCTTTTCCTCTCTGCATGACTTCTTATTTCATAAGACAAAAGGTGTAATATCTCCATACAGTAGAGATGAATCAGATATTGCTATGTCACTTTTTTGTTTGTTTGTTTGAGCAGAGGAAATATAAGGCTTTTAAAGAAGTTTTGACACCTCTACATCTTGTTTTTGATTCAAACCTGTAGACATAGTTTGCCACCTTGTGGCAAAAATGCTTTTCAGAATTGCAGTGAATAGAACTACTGCTGTAAGGCATATCTGATTGGGATTGTTGTCTCTAATATAGGACTGTAGGGAAGACAAGAGTCTTTAAAACATAGACTATCTTCTCTAGGAACCATAATATATGAAAATTTTACTTTTAAAAGAATGTCTCATTTTACTAGCTGAAATATTCTGCTAATATCTGTAGCCAAGACAAAGGCATTTAAAAATTGTTCACACTAACCTTGGAAATCATATAGTTCATGCAGGCTATTGAAAGCTAAGTAACTAAGGCAGAATCTTTCATGTATACAGATGCAATCTTGTTAAGAGAAAAGTTTTTTTTTTATTTCTTAAAAACAGTGGTTATGAAGACCAAGGTATTATAAGCAGCTAATGCTACAGTTTGGTGGTGAAATCATAAACACTGGAAAACTAAATTGCATCAACCAGAAAAAAAAATATTACAGAATTATTTTGTGTTCTTTACCAGATATATTTTAAGCAAAATCGATAGCTTAGGTAGAATTCCATATCTTCAACTAAAAACGTAGCAGTAAAAGTCCTTTCTATCTAACTCAGAACTACAATTACAGTCACAACATGTGCATCTAATTGTTAGGCACAGAATCTACTTCGTTTTTCTGGGATGTTCACTGAAAGGCCTATAAGCAAGGCTTCTGAGCAAAAATCTGAATTGTGTTTAATGTGAACTGGAAGAAAGAGCCTCTAAATTTCAGCGTACCCAGAGAATTGCTTTAGAAAGGAAGTATACATACAGGTCACTCTGAAAGAAATGTCTCATATTCATTTCCATGGAAATTACAACAGATACAAAGAGCACAATAATATTTTCTAAAAGAGCTCAACTACAAAACACTGTTTTTCAACGGTCACCACCATTAGCTATGTATTTTCACCAGCACTGAACAAGAGTGCATGCTACATTCATAAAAATTTGCAGTATTTGAGCAAATTTTTCTGAGCAATGACCCACTGTCATTGTTGCCACCCATTGCCTCACTGTGCCAATGTCCACATTTTGATCTCCATAAATGTTTAACAATCATTCATGAATTCAGTGGGTCCAATTCCTCCTGTGTGGAGGAATTTGGTGACACACTTTTGCTTCATACTTACTTTCACGACAGACACCATTTTGTCACACTACCCACTGCTGCCATCTGTCACAAGGCAACAAAATGTAATAGTGTATTGGTGGGAAGGTTCAACATCTAGTGCTGTACCACAAGTATCCACCTTTGATATTGTGGGCCAACATAATAAAATAGGAGTCCTTACTTTTGGAGCATCCCATGTACCTCTACATTATTTTACTTAATTATTCCATAGCATCTCTCCTTTCGCCCAGTTTTTGTTCTTCCTATTGATATTTCCTTCCATCAGGGCAGTTACCTGAAATGTTTTTTTCTTAATTAACTAGTAATTAATAAGAAAGAAAAACTAGTCTTAATTGGATCAGACAGTTTGTAGTTTATTTCAATGAATCAATAGGCTAGGTTAGCTTATGGAAATGCAGGATTTGCTCAGGTTTAATTGGAATCGGCAGCCTAAGGAAGTAGTGGAGTCACTGTCCCTGGAAATCTTCAAGAAACCTAGAGTTGTGACACTGAGGGACATGGTTTATTGGTCATGGTGGTGATGGGTTGAAAGTTGGACTAGATTATGTTAGTGGTCTTTTATAACCTAAACTAATCTAAAGTACAAGTTTCAGTTTGCCTTGCTTTATTTATTTATTTTTTTTAATGTAAATTCAGTTTTGTCTAGAACTCTTTTTTTCTTCAGAAAATGTGCACCAAAAGATTGCATCCAGGCAGTCTTTCATTGTGTATGTGCTTTTATAGCTTTTGCACCGAGATTCTCAGGCATGAAGTAGACGTGAAAGAAATATTCATGTGTCTTAGGTTGATTTTAATTGCCAATAAATTCTTACTGTCCTGATAGATTAGTCACCTAATACCAGCTACAGAAGAGAATAAACAACTCTGTTTTGTAAACAGCTATTCACAAAGAAAGAAGAGCAATACTTTACAGAAAATGATTTTTCTCATCTGCAAATGTTGTGTTTTCCATCAAGTTTTTACTTTTAAGCTGTAGAAGAGAGTTTATAAACTATCAAAAAAATAAAGAGCAATGAATGTAGTTACTCTGATGTGGAAGAGTTCTGCAACAAACTGTCAAGTCCTTCTGTGGCATATAAGTCTATTTTCAGGTATAAAACATGATTCTCAGGATGACTTTTTCTCCACGTAGTAAGGAAAGTTTCTCTGTCTGTTTGGAATTGAATAATGAAATCAGACCACACAGTTATTTCCTAGAGGGATATATCTTGCAGTCTTACTTTTATGAGCGGATCTTTTCTGTCTCCTCACCCTTTCTGTCTGAACGTACATATCATTTACACGGCTTATTTTTTACTTGTAGATTGAAACTATATTAACACATTATCCTGTTTAATCTTGCTTTATAGGCTGACGTTGCTGTGCCAAGACTTATTTGTGATTTTCCTACTTCAGAACGCATATACAAGCCCCCCTTTACATTCTGAGAAACAATTAATGCAATCCAAAAAGAGAGGAAACTAAATGGCTTTATTCAGCCTCATCTCCCCTTATCTATATGCTGGACCACATGCTGGACTTATTTTACCTGATAAGATTAAATAAACCTTAAGATTTTTTTCACTTGCTGCAGCCATTTTGAAAATCGCGAATAAGAAAAGCAAATGGTTAACCCAGCATTTGTCATTTTGCTATATTCAAAATGTAAGTATTCATTATTTTTTTTTAACACTAATAATATTGAAAATCAATTCAGAGTGGATTGATTCCTTTCCTCCCTTTGCTTCCAGAAATCTTTTTTGTTCCTTAGTGTCCCTTGTGGTTGGCTGTCATGCAGAGGACAGAAAACTTTGTTTTTGTCATACGGAATGCTTCAGGCTTAGGAGCTTCCTGATGTATGAATTAAATGGATTTAGTTTGTCAGCAGATCAGTCAGTCATACACTGATCTATGCTATTTATCCTTCTTAAATATTTAACAGTAACCATGCACCTAGTAACACAAAATAATAACTTACTTTTCAGCTCTTAGCGTCCAAAAAAAAAGTCAGCATAACACACAGAAGATAAATATTCTAGCACTTGGTAGGTTGCAATGACTACCAACCTGTACTTTTAAACAAATCAATTGTAGAACAAACTCAAGTTTATTATTATTATTATTATTTATTATTATTTTTTATTTTTATTTTTTTCTTTTATTTTGGGGAGATGAAAGCAACAATTTTATATAAACCTGACATCCAGTGCTTTGAAGAAAAGGTAGAGAAACACCACTAAACATTATAAGCTTTCAGTAAAATTATGGGTGCCATCTAAGTTAAAAGTGCAGTAACTAATCCTATTTTTTTTTTCTCCCTAAGTTATTAGCCTGTAAGTTAATATAAAAGATACTCAGCTTTTATTATGGATAAATTAGTCAGCCATCAGAAGTAGCTGCCTAATTAGGAAGAAGTGTTCCTAACAGCTCAAGTATGAACAGCTGCAGATAATGTTACTTTGTACTTTGGGTGGTTTAACCAATTTATTCTTCCCTTCATGATTTAGCACAGTATAAAAATACATTGAGGAGAATAACAGATAATACAGATAAGTAGTGTAAATTTGTATCATTCAAAAGTTTTGTCTCTAAGCAAATTATCTTGGAAATCTCTAAACCATACTATGTTAATTAATTTAAAATACATTCCTTAGCATTTATTTGATTGCAAACAAAATTAACAACAAATATTCTAGACCTTATGAAATGTTCAAAAAAATATATGGTATTAATAGTTGTACGAATTTTCAAACATAACCCTGAAGTTTTTTCAAAATCTTTTTAAGTAAAATGCATTCTCACTTTTCTAAGATGCAGTAGAGTCAACGAATGCCAGTGAAGTGGAGTAGATGTTAAATTACTTCAGGAGGCAGTCCAAAGACTAATTTAATTTTTTTTTTTTTTTAATTAAGGGGAAAAAGAAAAACATCATTCTTTTACCAAGCATTGACTGAGACTTTCATCTAAAGGGTTAGACTCAAATCTTCTATTAATTTTGTAAAACACCCCTTGTCCGCATTCCAGAAATTCCTACGAATTTAGCCGTAAGCTAAATGACAAGTATTTGAAAATGTTAACTTTGATTTCACAAAGATTTTTTTTTTTTTTCATGGTAAATTTAAGCCAAAATTCTGATTCCTTTTAAGCATAAAATGTAGACTGGGATCTAGATAAATGCACATAGGTGTACATTTTATCTCTATAACAAATCAAACCCCAAACCTCAGACATAAGCACTTTTAGGGAGTTCAGATTCATGTTTGAATCCAAATGCTGTGACTTGCTCTCACTTCAACAGGTACAGAAATGGAAACAGGAAATAGAAGTTTCATCTCATGCTGTTTGGAATAAGCTTTGAGTGATGTGTCATCATTTCTTTCTATATTGGGGAATGATGGATGTTAAAAATCACCCAACAAGTATATTAAGGCATTCATATTTTCATCTGTACAGAGAGGCCTCTTAAGTTTTCATGGGTTCACGCACAACATTGTGGGTTTCCTTATTACAAAATTTTTCTAGAACACTTGGAATGAAATCAACAGTCTCATGTATGTAAATAAAATTGCTGTAATTGACATCCGTGTGTGAGGGTTTTGACTTGACAAAGCAGCAAACCTCATGAAACTTCTGCCATTAGTGTGCCCATCTATGTGCTTTCCTAATTTTGCTGTTCCATTCTCTTCCCAATTAAAAAGGTACATTATTAAAAGAATTCAGCAAGGGAGTAGAAGTATCAAAAATAAATAAGTTCCTATATCTTTTGTGAAAATGGACAAGCAGCTTCAGCAAGGGAACAAACCTACATGTTATGTCTCTTGGAGGAAAAAAGAGGATGTCCATGTTCATGCCTCTCCCCCACAGGAAGAGGTTTTAAGCAGATCCCAGACAAAGGGAAACTTTCAAAAGTTTCGAAAGTCAGTAAAGCATGAAGCAGAAATATATGGTGCGCAAGCTTTCCTTATTTCCTGTGGTTGTAGAACTCCTCAATTAAGTAATTAGTCTTCATGACAATATACAAATAGCTTATATAAAAAGAATGCTTCTGCTACGGTCATTTTTTATGAGAGAGCAGATGAAACAACAGTTGGACAAGAGATTTCCCTTTATAAATTAGCCTAACAACTGCAGGGTCAATTACCTCTTATCCTCCCATACAGCTGTCTGTTCCTAGATGTGTTCTTGTTGCCTGGAAGACATAAGAGTATGTGTTAGGTACGTTGTTTTAATTAGCATTCTTGCATGAACTTATATGTAATTAATGTTAGATTTAATGCATGATAAGCAGCTTGAAAGCTGTTAGAAAGAAGGCAGTTTGTTGAGGTTTTTTTTTGTTTCGTTTTTTTTTGTTTTGTTTTGTTTTTTAATCTCTTATATACCTTGAATCTACCAGGAAACTGTCTGACTTCCTTCTAATGGACATTGCCTTGTGTCTTAAGCACAGCTCATTGCTTTTCAGTCTCATTTCCTAAAAGAAGTCCTCGCTGAGCAATACATGTCGTTCGTTCTGACATGGAAAAACAATTATGATTATTTCTAGAATTGCTGAAACATGTTCTGTGAGTGATATACTTTCTCAGAAATGCCTGAATGATAAATACTTGGGCTTTTCAATCCTGCAGTGATTCTACAAAATCTCAAACTTTGCCCTAGAGTCATATGATGTCTTTGCTGAAAGATTTTTTGTGATGCTATGTCACTCTGCAATATTGTCTTTTCACTGTGAAAACTTGAAGTCTGCATAAGCTGATTTGAAAGTAAGAAATTGATCTTTTTCCTCAATTTATTCACTAAACAGCATCTCTGAGATGTGGGTTGCAGTTAACTGTCTACAGAGACATTTTGACATGGATAAACTGGAATATTTGTAAATAAAAACAAGTACTTTCATGCAACTTGTTTGTAGTGTGGGTTACTGTAGAGTTAATTTGCCAGCAAGTCTATCTATTAACACAAGTCCAAAATATTTGCTCTGCAAGAACAAAATAATCTAGGGGAAGAAAAATAAATGAAAATCTTTTTTTCCCACAGTACATCTGTAACGGTGGGTTTCGTCCTAGAATATCTACATTAGTAATCCACAATGAATAAAACATTAGCACCTTTCACCATAATAACACTTTCCTGAAAGAGTACCTCAACACTCCTTCAAATCTATTAGACAAAAAGAAAAAGAAAAAAAAAAAAAAAAGGAAGGGAAGAAGGGAAGGG
>JAPSGF010000006.1:25731786-25849036 GCA_035772895.1 Perdix hodgsoniae
AAGGACAGAACATAGGAATATCTTTCTTTGATTATTAACTCAGTAATTTTTCAGTGGGCCTATAATATGTAAAAAGGGGGAACAAATTTGTTTGCTAGAATTCCAAGCCATTGCAATGATTCATCCTACATAATCACTATTTTAATTGCTGTAGTTCCAGAGTAGAAGCATCTCAGAAATATCTCAGATGGTTTTAGTTACAAATACCCAACCATAATTATAGTGAAAGTCATGTAAAAGCACAGTTGACAGTAGACCATGAGATGCAGGTCAGTCCAGTATAAAAAATAAAAATAAAAAAAAAATTAAAGACATCACATTTATATCCTACCATCAAGAAGATATGTAACAGCTGTTGAAAAATGTTAATATATTTCTCAGGGATATTAAGGGTGGTTTCCTTCTATCAAAAAACACATGAGCATTTCTGTGTTTGTTTGACTTGTCCATTTTAATGACCTAATATGGTTTTCTGCTTCTTATGGTGCCTTGACTGTAGAGATTTAAGAGATGAGACAATCTCCCATGCTGCAGAAACAGCTGCAGCTGTGCCACATAAGTATTTTCAATCTTACCAGGTTACAGAAATCTGTCTACCTAAACTATTTGATCAGTATAATCCTTCAACTACAAGTTGCAATCTTTCAAGTTAAATAACAGTTTTCCACTTCTTATTTTATCCTCTACTGGTTTATGTTTCACTCCTTAAACAGAGACAAGTGTAGCTGATAGGCTGAGAAGCTGGGCTTGTTCAGCCTGGAGAAAAGAAGGTTGCAGAATGACCTCATTGCAGCCTTCCAGTACCTAAAGGGAGCCTATTAACAGGAGGGGAGTTGACTCTTTGAGAGGGTAGATAAGAGCAGGACAAGGGGAAATGGTTTTAAGTTGAAGGAGAGAAGATTTAGGCTGGATGTCGGGGGAAAGTGAGAGTGGTAAGGTGCTGAAACAGGCTGCCCAGAGAGGTTTGGATGCCGAGTCCCTGCAGGTGTTCAAGGCCAGGTTGGATGGAGCCCTGGGCACATCCTGGTCTAGTATTAAATGGGGAGGTTGGCAGCACTGCCTGTGGTGGTGGGTTTGGAGCAGCAGGGATGTTGGAGATTCATGATCCTTGATGTCCCTTCCAACCCTGGCCATTCTATGATTCTATGTGTTTAATTAGGACAGAAAGTGCAGGATCATGTCATACAGCCAACTGCTATGCAGTTTAAGGGAGCTTTGGGGCTAGTTATTGTTTATGGGATAAGATGATTGACTCATAGTCACAATTTTTAGTGCATGCTTGATTAACCCTCATTTGTTGAACCAGGTGTCTACCATTAGCTCTTTCAGCACTCAGTTTGAGAAAGATTTGTGGTGGCTATCTGAGCCAGGCCAGAGTTGTAACCAGCAGTGTACTCATTATCTGCCTTAGCAAGGCCTTGTGTTTAACAGCCAGGCTGAGGTAGGAAGCAGAGGGGTAGAGTAAAGCACACTGTCACAGAGTGGCAAATCTTTATCCTGATGGCCCAGGCACAGTCATATCTGTGAGTCTAACATATTTTCAGTGCCCTGTTGATACCTTTCCTACATGGAGCTCTCCCAGACATGTGTTGTCTATCTATATAATATAGAACACCATCAATCACTGAACATACACTTATTGCTATATGGTATAAGTAGCATTTTATTGAGGTTAAACTCTCTGGAAAAGGCATGTCTTGTGGATGTGCTACTAAGCCATGCAGGACGAGTTTTATGTCCAAAATGAAGAATAGATTATCCACATGAACATCCTCATTTTTCTCCAAATTTTTATCTGCAGAGGTTGCTGTCCTTTCCTCTAAGTCTTGGTATGCTGTTACTCCTTTTCAGGCTTAGTAGGAGCTTTTAAGATTGTATCATGTAAAACAAGGAAACATCCAATACAGTGAGATGTCAACTCATTAAAACTGTAAGCTTTCAGTCTTACTTGGTGGAATTAGATACTTCAATGGGAACTCAGAAGCTTAACATCTACGTGAAAGGAATGTTTATTGCTTATGTGACACTATGTGACAGCAGAAGATTTAAGAGATGTGTGAATGTGGTACTTAGGGACATTTTTTAGTGATAGGCTTGTATTGTTAGGTGGATGGTTGGACTTGATCTGATATTTTTTTTCAACATAAATGATTCCGTGATTTTATGACTCTAAGAGCTAGCAGTGATAGAAATGAAGTGGTACTGACAAATATAGCATATATATTAAGCACAGTCAGATGGTGATGAGAGTTAAATTTATTATTATGATAATTATCATCATCATTTATTTTCTCCCTGTAAAATCACAAAACCCTTATCAGGCCTATCAGTCAGAAGCTCAAGTGAAGCATAGAACCTAGACATCTGTCATGAAGGAGTGAAGGGTACTGATGGACACTTGAATAAATAAGCAAAGGCTCCTGTAATCCCCAGCTAACCTGTGAATTCCACATGTTCAGTTTTGATCTAATTTCACTCTCTGAGTAGAAGGCTTAGCAAGCACATTACTTGTTCTGAGGACTCTGACTTTTTATCAGATCTGCAATGATTTTTTCTAAGAGATCAACTGAATCAAGAGATCCAGGCCTTTTTGCAGATGCTCTTCTCCAAATATTGCGGTAAAGCTTCCACATAGCTTCCTTTCCAAAACTGCCCATATCTGTCCTGTGAATGGCATAAGACTTTAAAAACGGGAAAATAAATTTACTTCTTAATTAGGTCATTGTATATTTATGGTATCAAAATTGTAACTGCAACATCTCATTTCTACAGACCACAGTGATAGCAAAGAAAACTATTTAGTACTTTGCTCAAAAGGCTAATTCAATAAATATTTTACAAACTGGCTACAGACAGGAGCAGCAGGAACATCACTGATGTCAGACCGGAGACCAGAAAGTAGAGTGAAAGGTAGCAGAAGCACAAGGAGAGTCAGCACTGTGGCTGGGTTATTTCTTCCTGAGCAAGATAAGGCCAAAGCCAAAAAAAGATTTATGCTGACGTGCAGAGACAATTTTTTCCTGTAAGAGTGACAGATTTTTTTTTTTTCTTTTTGAATGGAGATAAAATCCCAAATTTTCACAGCGCAGTAATTACCAATGAAATTAAATAAGGTTTTTTTTGAGAGCTCGGAATGTGTTGCTTAACCTTACTATGGTGCTTTGTTTTGTTTCTGATCTTTAGGACAGAATGAAATATGATTAACAAAGTTTTGAACCAAATAGTTAAAGTTTTAGAAGGGACAAGAAGGATTTATTATTTCACAGTATTAAAATACTTTCAGTTACAATTGTTTTTTATAAGATATCCAGTTCTATGCTAACTAAATAACAGTTTTTACAGTCACAGACAAAGGATTCTTGTTATGCTCTATCAAGAGATACAAAAAAAATGTGAGGAGCTTTAACAGTTCTGATAAATCCCATAATTAGATCCAAAGCCCTGGTTATTACTGCAGTACTCAGACACATACAAACTCCTGCAATACTTTCTGCTATAAATAGTTTTTTAAAATGTAATCCTGAAGACTGAATATTGTGAAGGAAATAAATTCATAGCTGCATATGTTTTTAGAAGTGCATATTTTTGAGACACTTAAGCCATACTTTCTGTGAGGTCAGATATGATATCATATATGATTTAAGGAAGAGCCAAGAACTTCACACAAGAGATACTTGTGCAATCACTTAAAGTTCTGTTCTGGTCTTTCAAGCCAAACTATTTGAACTTTTTTTTTTCCTCAGCCTTCCCTTTTACTTAGAACATCCTGTTTTGTCTCCAACAGCCTATTCTAAGATCTGACAGATACTGAAGTACAAAAACTAAGAAAACCACTACTAGATATAGTTAAGATACGTCCCTAAAGAGAAGTGAGATGTGTGAATGAGAATGTGTATCTGGTTCATGCTGCCTTGGTCATTTTATCTGAGGATAGCTTGTATTTTTCTGGAATGCACTGCAGGAATTAGAAATCTGAGTCAGCTCTGAAGTGTAAGTTCTGAGCTGAACTAAAAATCCTTGGCTTAGTGTAATCACAACTCAGCAACAATAAAACACCAGTGTGTTATCAACATTATTTTCATCCTAGATCTAAAATGTGACACTGTATCATGGTGCTACTAGGAATAAAATTAACTGTCCCAGGTGGAAGAAACAAAGACATCAAGAAACACCAATGTCCTTTCGATCAGAAGTAGTCAACACAGAGTCATATAAAACGTCCTGATGAGTTGTGTGATGGGCTTCATAAAATTTATGGATATTTGCATTTATCAGTGAAACAATATTTAAGAGGTAAGATGGGAATTTTAAGTTTCACAATAGTAATGATTTTAAATATATATATGTTTCTACCACCGTATTTTTTAACACTATGATTTTGAAGGAGGCAGCGAAGAAGACAGACAGCAGTGGGCAATATTATGAACATCCTAATTTTATATGCATTACAATACTTTCAGAAACCCTTTTAATGCTGAGTATATGATCTTTCTCCCCCTCCACCTTTCCTTTTTCTTTTCATAGGAAAATGAAGAAAAATAAATGAAAAAGAAAAAAAGAAAAAGGGTTTGAAGTAGAAGTTTGAGTTAGAGGCTGCTGACAGATTCAGAACATAAAAACCTTTTATGCGGAGGTTAAATACTGAAGTTAGAAAAATTCATCTCAAGTCTGAGTTGCGTATTGATGATCACTTCCCACCCTATTAGTTCTTGTTATTTTTGGCACAAAGTCAAACTGAACAGATTGTCTGCTTTACTGCAGGAATGCAGTCTTGCTACCATCTAGTGGCTAAAATAAATCTCTGCACTAATCTTTCCATGCTGAATACTCAGGTAATAGAGGTGTGACAAGTGTCCATATCTGAGTAGAAAAGCATGACTTCTTAATTATGACGTACAGCATAAAGGCAAAACTTTATCTTAGACCTCTACAGATTTCTAAAGAAAAACCTGTGCATCATTTTACATTGATACTTTCTAACATATCTTCAAAGAAAGATATAGTGGCTTACTCTGATATGAGTATTTACCCCATTTACAAGAAGGGGAGCAGGGAGGACCCGGGTAACTACAGGCCGGTGAGTCTCACCTCCGTGCCTGGGAAGATTATGGAACAGATCCTCCTGGACAACATGCTTGATCACATAAAAAATGAGCACGTGATCCTAGACAGCCAGCATGGCTTCACCAGGGGAAGGTCATGCTTAACTAATCTCGTGGCCTTCTATGATGGAGTGACGGCGTTGGTGGACGAAGGGAAGGCGACCGATGTCATTTACCTGGACCTGAGCAAGGCCTTTGACATGGTCCCCCATCACATCCTCATCTCCAAATTGGAGGGAAGTGGATTTGATGGGTGGACAACTAGATGGATAAGCAATTGGTTGAAAGGCCGCAGACAGAGGGTGGTGGTCAATGGCTCTATGTCCAGGTGGAGGCCGGTAACGAGCGGTGTCCCCCAAGGGTCTGTCTTGGGACCGGTGCTCTTTAACATCTTTATTAATGACATCGATGAGGGAATGGAGTGCACCCTCAGCAAGTTTGCTGATGACACCAAGCTGAGTGGTGCAGTCGATACGGTGGAGGGATCGGATGCCATTCAGAGGGACCTTGACAGGCTGGAAAGCTGGGCTCGGGTGAACCTAATGAGGTTCAACACGGCAAAGTGCAAGGTTTTGCACTTGGGCCGGAAGAACCCCAGGCACCTGTACAGGCTGGGAGGAGTTGTCCTTGAGAGCAGCTCGGCAGAGAAAGACCTGGGGGTCCTTGTGGATGAGAGACTTAACGTGAGCCAGCAGTGCGCTCTGGCAGCCCGGAAAGCAAATGGGATCCTGGGCTCCATCAGGAGAGGGGTGGTCAGCAGGGATAGGGAGGTGATTGTCCCTCTCTACTCTGCTCTTGTGAGGCCCCACCTGGAGTACTGTGTCCAGGTGTGGAGCCCTCAGTACAAAAAAGACATGGAGATTTTGGAAAGGGTCCAGAGGAGGGCCACGAAGATGATCGGGGGCTGGAGCACCTCCCCTATGAGGACAGGCTGAGGGAGTTGGGTTTGTTCAGCCTGGAGAAGAGAAGGTTGCGGGGTGACCTCATTGCAGCCTTTCAATACCTGAAGGGAACTTACTCCCAGGAGGGGAGTAAACTCTTCGAAAGGGCTGATAATAGCAGGACTAGGGGAAATGGTTTTAAGTTAAAAGAGGGAAGATTTAGGTTGGATGTTAGGGGGAAGTTCTTTACTAGGAGAGTGGTTGGGTCCTGGAATAGGCTGCCCAGGGAGGTTGTGGATGCCCCCTCCTTGGAGGTGTTCCAGACCAGGTTGGACAGGGCTCTGGGCAACCTGATCCAGTAAAGGTGTATGTTTGGTGGCCCTGCTAGGCAGGGGGGTTGGAACTACATGATCCTTGAGGTCCCTTCCAACCCGGGTCATTCTGTGATTCTGTGATTCTGTGAGTAATGTGAATCAATACCCAATGGGTAATAAAAACAAACAAACAAACAAACAAAAGATCTTATACTGGATGTTGGACATGATTCAAAGATTTGGACATGGTCCAAAGATTCTTTACTTAATCCAGAGTTTAACAGGTGGATAAGAGTAGCTAAATAAAAATAGAGGGAACCATTCAGAACATGATGATAACATAATGGACAGCCATAAACACTGTAAATAAACAGTTTGATCACAGTTCATTGCTCTCTTCATTCTTGTCGCTTCTACATAGTCAAATGCATTATCCTTTGCATGAGAAAATACATTTGTTTCTTACTCTTAGGTAGGTAATGTCCTTTCTTGTGGATTTTTACTAAAAGTTACAGCAGTGGTTCAGCCATCCAGTGACAGGCCTACAAATATAGAATAAAAATTGAACTCAGGAATGCTGAATGATTTGGAACTTCTGGTAACTCTGAGAGGAGTGCTGTTATTATGAACCTTTTTTTTTACTGTTTCCTTCTCTGAGTTAATCTACGCATATTGAAAACAAGGCATAATATTATTATTATTATAGACATCTCTGGAACATAGAAATATTATTAAGTTATTAATTTGATCTAATTCAAAATAATGTGTTTTCAGAATCTCAAGGTCATGCTCGGGATCAGCACCTCACTGCAGCTTTCTCTATGTTAATAGTCAGGGACTAGAAACTTTCCTAAGCATGTTTTCTAAGCAAGCCAGAATAAACCTGACAATAGTTAAAATTATTTGTTTTTATCAGCAGGGAAATCAGGGCACATAATATTTCACAAGAATTCTGAATTGGTTCAGCATAGAGAACAATACTGGCAATTTCCAAAGCCTTGTTCTCACTACAGGCTCATACAGTAATCCATAGTTGATTTCAAAATTGCTTTCTTGTGTTAGTAAAGTCTTTTAGATCGAAGTCTTATTTTTTCATTGCCAAAATATTTATTTCAAAAGTATTTCTACAATCTCTTTGGATTTCTGAATATTAAAAGTGTTAGTGCTTATTTTCTTACGTGTTCCATACAGTGAAGCCTTTGCTTCTTTTCTGAGTCTTAGGAAAAAGTCCATCCTAAAGCTATGATCTAACTGAAAGTAAATACTGTAAATAAAAGAAAAGATAAATTAAGAAATAGGTTCACCAGAATAGGTGAAGGAAAAGTAAATGCAAATCAAAAACAGACATGGAATGAAGTGTGCTCTTGAAAAGTTTGGAAATTCAAGTATTTCCCTTGCCAAGTTTTAAATGCTTGACCTTAGGCAAGTGTTGCTTTCAGCTCACAAGAACTAAACAGACTAGAAATTTCAATTAAAACGTGAACATGAAAGTAGGAGCCATCACATCTGTGACTCTTGGCAGGCTAAAATGTACAACCTGCACATGTTCAGTCTCCCTACAGCCCCTTCTATTGCTGAGCCAGTATCTGAGGCAATGTCAATTGTATGAAGTCATTAAGCAAGAGTCCTTGTGGAATTGAACTTGTTCCAGGGAATGTATTACACAGCACAGTTCCTGGCTGATCATTTTGAACTAGAAAGCTCACATCATGTCTGCAGGCTCAGAGCTTCCCCTGCCTTGCGCATTCAATGTGTTTTCATGAACTTGAGGACAGATGGATAAATAGTCAAACGTGTATCTAGCTACACAATGAACAAAAATGTTTGCTTCATCAAGAAGCTGATAGAAGCTGATTTTTTGCAGGACTACCTCAAAGGTGAAGAGTTAAACACTCAGTATTGTTTCACTCCTGTATTATAAAAGAATAAGTATCTCCAAAAACAGTTCTCCAAACTAAGAAACACTAAGGCAATTTGGTAATCCACTGCATAGAAGCTGCTTTGAGAAAGGGGTTACAAATTTGGAACCAGAAGCCTTAGCTAGAACATGATTTTTCAATGAAAGGCTTCATATTCTGGTTTCTAAAGGTCAAGCTACAAGATAGACAGTATTGGTTAGGCCAGTTATCACAGCTCAGTAAACAACAAGAAGTTTGGTGGAGAATTTGATGTAATAATTATAGAAAGCTTTTGTGGACTGGATCTCTGTGTTAGTCTGTGCCTTCTCCTGATGACAGGATCAAGTTCAATTTCACCATCTGTAACAGACGCTTGTGTTGAATTTCATAGAAGCTTCTGTGATAGGACCTCAGGAAACTTTTTCTAGTGCTTTGCATTTCAAGTCTTTTCTGTAGTTTGTTCTCAGTTATTATGTCAGTTAACAGAGAAAGGAGAGCTTCCCATTTTTCCTTTTTTAAATACTTTCTGTACGGATTTATTTAATGTTTGAATGTTGATAAATCATCCTATAATTTTCTCTTTGTTCACTGAACAATTAAATTAAAAAATTAAATATGTGACCTCAATAGAAAAAAAGAGTCAATTTTCTTTGTACAACCAAGGTCTAAAAGCACAGTGAGATAGCGACCTGATCTGAATGTTTTTATTTCTGAAGAGGGTCATTTGTAGGTTGTTACAAATACAAAATTGGCTCACTGGCTGTCATGCTTTCAGTGAAACAAGGTTCAGCAATTTTGTATTACTTTCTGATAGAAATCTGCACATCTCTATGGAGTTGCTTATTCCCACAGTGAAACTACAATAAGCACCGCAATAACTAAAGATAAATCACTTCAGAATTGTTTGTGTATATATATATATATGTATGTATATATTAATGAAATGGAAAAATTCTGAGGTAAACTTAAGTGAACATGAATGAATGTAATTCATATCTTCCCATCTTAACAGTCCTGCATTATCAGGAGTTTATACCTCATCTACTATAAGCAGAGTCACATGAATGTGTAAATTTGACTGTGCCTACACTTTTTGTAAATCTTCTCTTCCAACACTTATTTTGGACTTCCCAGAGAACGACTGTCTTGTTTCAGATTGTGTTCTGCCTCTGTCATGAGTTTTAGGTGTCACTTTGATCTGAAAACTGAAAATGCTCTCCCATGGCATCCCATAAAAACCCATCCGTTTCGGATGCCTCTGTTGCAGAAGTCTCAGAGTTTACTGAAATCAACTACATACACTACAGAAGTCACAAACTGCTACAAGAGCCCGAATTTGTAAAAGTACATCTTCACTTAATCTCTGAGCACATCTTCTACCATGACCCTGGCCTACCAATGAACTTTCCTGTCAGCCACTTTCATTTTTTGATCAGGACATGCTGGATAGCTGGGCTGAAACCACTGGGATGGGGTTCAACAAGGCCAAATGCCGGATCATGCACTTTGGCTACAACAACCCAGGCAACACTACAGGCTTGGGGCAGAGTGGCTGGAAGACTGCATAGAGGAAATGGACTTCGGGGGTACTGATTGATGCTCAGCTGAACATGAGCCAGCAGTGTGCCCAGGTAGCCAAGAAGGCCAATGGCATCCTGGCTTGCATCAGAAACAGTGTTGCCAGCAGGAACAGGAAAGTGATTGTACCCCCTGTATTCAGCTCTGGTGAGGCCGCACCTCCAGTACTGTGTCCAGTTTTGGGCCCCTCACTGCAAGAAAGACGCTGAGGCCCTGGAGCGGTTTCAAAAAAGAGCAACAAAGCTGGTGAGGAGTCTGGAGCACAGGCCTTATGAGGAACGGCTGAAGGAGCTGGGATTGTTCCGTTTGGAGAAGAGGAGGCTCAGGGGAGACCTTATTGCTCTCTATAACTACCTGAAGGGAGGTTGTAGTGAGCTGGGGGTTGGCCTCTTCTCTCATGTAACTGGTGATAGGACCAGAGAGAATGGCTTCAAGGTGCGCCATGTTACCTCATGGATGGTGCCATTGCATTACAGCATTGCTGTATCTTCCTTCAAATTGTTCTGGCTGCTCCTGCTACATTAATACAAGGTCATTTAAATAAAAACACTGATAGATGGAACTTCTTTTATTAATCCTCCATTGTAGTTCTCTTTTAATTAGAGTAGTATATCATGGTTTTAGAAATGCACAGAATCTTCATAAAGTGATACAGTTGACTGTTTCTTTCACTGACAGCTTGTCTTTTGCATTGCCAGAGAAATTTTTTCATCTTACCCAAATTATGGGGATAGGGAAGAAAACATTCCAGGCTTCCTCCTTCCAAATGTTACAATAGAAGTGTTACTGAAATAATATAATGATTATAGTCTGAAGAGAAATTCAAGATTTTCAGTTCTTGCTAATATTTTTCACACACAAAAAGTATCCACTCCAAGGGACCCCGTATTTGTCAAGCACAACCTTTTTGCCATACTTTTCGGGTACTGTACCCAAGGATTCTAAGATGCATAGATTTACAATCTTTAAACAGTCAGGGACTACAGTAAAATTCTTGTGTGTGTTTGTGTTAAAAATTAATTCTTAAGCATCTATTTGTCTTTACTGCATTAAGTCAAAATATTCCTAAAGGGTAGATAATGCTTTTCTGCTCTAATGGAAGTAAATCTGTAAGATTAAGAAAAAAATGTGAAGGGTATTTAGATATCAAATTGAAACTGAAACTCTCAGGGTCTGTGCCTTAAATATCTTTTATATACTTATCTGTTAAGCTCAAATTACCACATGGGCAATCCAGAGATCTCACTGATGTTTTAATGTCCAAACTAAATTATTGATTCTGCATTAATATCTTGGTATGTCATGCATAAAAAAAAGAAAATGACATAAAACATTGGATCTGTCCAGAAAAATTAAAAGGAATAACAATCTTTCTTGTCTTTCTCTTTAAAAATTACAAAGATCCAGAATCATTTATAGTTAGAAAATATTTTAGTTTCCTTTTATTTGTTAATTGTTATGATAAATGTTCTTTTAGAAAGACAGCCTACAAAGAGAAGTTGGCAAAAGCAACTTCCTGGATTTCAGTTAATAGTTTTTTTTTTTGTTTGTTTGTTTGTTGTTTTTGTTTTGTTTTGTTTTGGTTTGTTTGTTTGTTTTAATGAGGACAGGATACTTGAGCAAAGTTTATTCCTTTCATAGCATATTCTCCTATAACACATCTCTATAAATTAAAGAAATATCATACCAAGAGACAACACAGCTAACAGGATCTGTGGGAAGGGACTAGACCTTTTGTCTATCTTTGATTAGCAGGTGGGAGAGAAATGAAGGATGATTAGCAAGTGGGAGAGAGATGATGGTTGAATATACTGAACCAAAATTAGACATAATATTAGACTTCAGCACATTTCCAATAATTAGCATAGGAGAGTTTTTCTGTTCAAAGTCCTTCTTCTATTCAAGAAAGATAACACATACATTATATAAAGACTGTTAGATTGAAAAGAAGCAAGTAAATATAGGATATCTGGTATTGAACTGTGAAATGTTTTGCATCCAAAGCCCTAGGATTTTATAACTTTGTATCTCTTCCAACTTCAGTCATTGATTCTTTATTCTGTGAACTACTTGTTGCCCACCCTTATTTGTCCAAAAAGCAAAAAAACAAAACCACACATGCAAAAAGACCCCAAATAACAATAACAGCAACAAAATCAATAATGAACACCAAAGAACTTGACATGAATGACTTAAAGAGTGACTTCAAAGCTGGTGGCACATTTTCAAAGTTATGTCTCTGGGTTTATATCTGTTTTTGTTCATAAATGGCAACTAGCAGTTCAGTAGTTAAGATCAGTGCTCTGCACAGCCTCTGCACAGATAAGCAAAATTTAGCAGATTAATGTAGAAAGCAATTAGAATGATACTTTGATAAAAGTTCAAGTCATGTAGCTAGAAAAGCTTAGTGTGGCGTTTACCTTAGCATCATTGCTTTAATAACATTTCATAGTCTCCCATTAAAACAAACAAGTAAACAATCAAACAAAAAAAAACAACAACAAAACAAATTCATGAATCAATTTGAAGATGTACTCTCATGGAGCTGTGAACTTCTCTTTCATTTCAATGGATTAAGAACTGGATGGCTGGTCACAGCCAAAGGGCTGTGATCTACAGTTCTATGTCTGGTTGGAGGCCAGTCACAAGTGGTGTCCCCCAGGACTTGGTCTTGGGACTGATGCTCTTCTACATTTTTATCAATGACATAGATAACAGAATTAAGTGGACCTTCATCCAGGACTGGGGCCCCCAGCAATGGAAAGGTGCAGAGCTTTTGAAATGGATCCAGAGGAGGGCCACTAAGATTATCAGAGCACTGGAGCAACTTTCTGAAGAAAAATTGAGAGAGCTGGGCTTGTTTAGCTTGAAGAAGAAAAGGTTCCTGAGAGACCTCACTGTGGTCTTCCAGTACTTTACTGGAGCTTATAAACAGGAGGGGAAATGAATGTTTACATGAGTTGATAGTGATAGGACAAGGGGGAATGGTTTTAAATTAAGACAGGAGAGATATAGGTTAGATATTAGGAGGAAATTTTTCACACACTGTGGTAACACACTGGAACAGATTGCCCAGAGAGTTTGTGGATGCCCCATCCCTGGAGACATTCCAGGCCAGGCTGGATGTGGCTCTGGACAGCCTGATATAGTGATTTGTGCCCACAGCATGGGTGTTGAAACTAGATGATCTTTGAGGTCCTTTTCAACACAGGCCATCCTATGATTGTACGCTGCTATGATTTCACGGGACAGCTGTCCATGGTACTGGTTTGAGCCCCATTTATTCATATGGATTGTATGAAACATCAGTGTATGCTGGGATGCAGAGAAAAAGAAGGAAACAAATAGAAACATTTTTTTATCAGCTCTTTCTGCTCTTTGTAAGTTTTTGTCACATTCCAGAGAGAGAGAAGAACAAGGAAACAAAAACGTAAACAAACACACTGGAAACAAACAAACAAATAAAAATCTCACTTGCAAAGCTAATTTTCTGCCATGTAGACCTATGACTTAAGGCAAATGAAACATGATAAGCCAGTAGCAGAACGTGTGAACCCACAGCTATTTGAGCTACTCCATTCTACAGTAGGTGAGGATCTGTCTTTCTATTACAAAGTATCAGACTTTATTGAACAAGAATCAGGTACAAGACGAAGATAAAATCTTTCCTGAATTTAATTTGTTTTAGTCATGTTTGTGTACCAATAATGTTTGGTGATTGTATAAAACTTATTTCATGATACTGCAAATGAATTGTGGGAATGTATTACACTTATAGGATATTTGGTGAAGGATGAAAGGTGGGGAAGAGAATAGTCAAGGTGAATTGGCAAGGAACATCTACAAAAATAAAATAAAATAAAATAAAATAAAATAAAATAAGCAGTTTAGATGTAAACAAGTCTTTTGTCTTTATGCTTGTCAGACTGAATCTTGCATTTCATCATCCCAGTCTGCCCCATTTTCTCATTAAACTCTGTTTCTAATTGTCTTCTTTGTAGATGTGCTCTCTATTCTTTGTGGATGTGCTCTCTATTCTGAGTGCATAAGTGTGAAAGCCAGCAAAACTCAAGCTGGACTAGCCAGCAAGTAGTATTTATACTTTACTGAATCTACATCCTGATCAGACAGAAAGCAGGAACAGGAGTGAAGCAGCCACACTATGCATGTGTGTAAATGTGCATTTCTGTGGGTGCTGACAATGTAACGCTGTCTGTCTGGGTTGATCCTGGAATGTGTGTGCATGCATGTGGGTGTCTTGTAAATACATACTCAGTCTTGCTATTGGCTGAGCTTTGGGACACAGAGCCACACAGATCAAGCTACTGTTTTTTGCTGCCTCTAGCAAGGAATATGTTTGCCCTTGTGCAGCAAGGTGAGACAAGACTCCATTTTAGAAGAGATAATCCAGTCACTAAAAACACTATTTCCTGTTACAGATGTCCACACTATTAGGGGGGAAGCTGTCAGTTTTTTCTTGGAAAGAAGAGGTGTTTAGTTTACCTTTTAATAACAGTCCTATATGGCATTGTGGAAAAATTCTCAAAGCAAGACTGGCAATATTTCAATTAACAGTAGGTAGGAATATCCAGAAAGAGTGGTATTGGAAGCAGTAATATTGCTTGGAAACATACAGTTGTATTCTTATTCTTGATCTTAAGATATCAATACAATAGTAATTGTCCTACTTTCATACAAAATGCAGTAAATTATATATATATATTGTATTATATTTATTAGTCATAAACAAGAGGGCTATACTGCACTCTGATGTGATTCACATTGATTCTTTAATATAAAAATATTACCTTTTGGGGTGAAAGATACAATAAAAATATCAGTCTTGCAAGAAAGAAGCTAAATTTGCTGGCTCTGATATTATAGCTCACAGTTTAACATCATGTCTTTGGAAACACAGTTCTCTGCAGTAATTCCATGATGCTAAGCAATTTTGGAAGTTCACAACAAATGTATCTGTAGCATAAGTACTGGAAGAGAATATTTCCCCTAATAAGAATTATTTATTGTTCTATTTCAGATGGGTAATATTTCAGGACTTAGACAAGTTGGAAAACACAGCTGTAATTTATGATACTAAATGCATTGTAGCTTGGAAGGTCAAAGCCGTATAAATTGGCAAACCATATAAACAAATCTGAAGAAACTACCACTCACTCTTTTATATTGAGGGGGGAAAAAAACAAAAAAAAAACGAATGATATCTTCTAGGACATGGCAACAAATTTACTGTTATTTCAAATAATGATATCATATTGATTTTCTCAAAAAACTTGCATAGATTATCCCAAGAAGCATTACAGATTATTTTTCTTATGCAAAAATTGGTATTTGTTTAGTGCATTCATTGGATTATAAAAATAATAATTTAAAAAAAGTAATGATCAGAATTCCCCTAGTTTCCATAATGAAATTACTCTTCAAATAATGGCATCAGTATTGTCCTCTAATATGCATAGGGCTTTTGTGCTTTTCTTTTTTTTTTTGGTGGATGCTCGTGCTTATTCAACAGTTGCAGTTGCAAACCCTCTTAGCAGCTATTCTATTAAAAACAAATATACAACCAAGCAAACAAAAACAAAACAAAACAAACAACAGCAACAAAAAAAAAAACAACCAAAAGAAAAAAAAATAAAAATCTGGGCCTTGGATCTGCATAGATCTTCACAGTCTTGCACAGACAGTGACTGAAGAGCACTTCCTCAGGTCCATGGACTGCAGTTTCTGTCTCAAATAGTTTTTAAGCTAACTAATACGCAGTTATTATGCTCAACATTCCTCATCTCAACCTTACAGTCCTGCATTACATCAGTTCTAGTAAAAGAGAAAAAGGCTACACAATTCTACTGACTTATGGAATGTTACGCTGAGTTAAATTATCTCAGTGTCCTACAGTAATGCAAAATTTAGTAAGAAGAATTTGGTTGATTCTGAATGTCTGTTGTACTACTGCAGTGCTAAAATTAAACTCACATATGGAGAAGTTTCTTACTTTTTGTTCCTACTCAATATTTCAAGACACCTAGAGGTTTGGTTTGGGTGAGTCTAAAGACTGTTTCAGGTGTTAACAGTGCTGAACTCCTGACAGACGCAAGCAGCATTCTTGATAATGCTGCACGTAGACTCCAGACAACACAAGAAGCTTTCTGTGTTTAAATGGAATTGGTGTTCGACAAGCCTCATTCTACCTCTAATATGGTACCTAAATGTGGTGTCAGAAAAGACTGGAAACTGGAAAAGCAGTGACAGATTTATTCCATGTATTGATCAATTGTCACACTTTGGAAGCTTTCCCCTTCTCAGACTATCTCCAGCTTACAAAATAACTGAGGTAGAAGGGTGTATTTTGTCTTCAGTGTAGATTATGTAGCTGAGATCTTTCACGGCCGTTTTGTCTGAGATGGATCTGTTTGGACACTGCAATAGTTATATTCTTCTTTCTTTGTTAAGATCAAGAATGTGCAGGTATGGAGCTTAAGAATTCCATTTCCCCTTGACAGCTTCACATTTCCGCAGGAACAGAGATGCTATCTTGTCTTCAGCCCTTAATGATGTTGTCTGTTTTCTTCAGTTTGTGAGTAATAGTTTCCAAAGTGATTTTGGAATTGAGAAAATAAGCATCTAACCACTGGCTATTCAGCAGCATCCAGTACATAGTAATACAGACCGTGGGATAAAATAAGGCTTCTCAGACTGTTATATGAGTTAATCCTTCTGTATAATCTTATTAATACAGTTATAAAGCTTTCATTTATAATGTATATATATGTATGTGTATGTATTTCTGGCCTTCTATAAGGCAATTGGGAAATCTCACTTATCTACTGTTAAGATCTAAAATTATCAGGGATCTTAACTACACTATACAGTATCAGTTGGTTCAGTAATCTATACATTGTGGTACAAATATAACATTTGCTGCAGTGCTGCTGTCTCAAAGGGGTTTGCCTGTGGTAAGCACCGTGCAAATTTAAAGCTGAAGGGGAATGAAGACAACAGTGTTGCCATTGCTGATTTTGCACTTTAAATAAAATGCTTAATATTAAATTCTTTTACAGATAATGACAGGCTGAACTTTGTCATACTAACTCTTTTTCAGCAATAGAAAAGGGCAGGTAATGCTTAGTAAAAAAAAAAAGAAATGGAGATTGCTAATATTATGAAATCACCAGATACATACTGCTTTGCCTGAATTCTATGGCATAGTTATACTGAGAGCCCTATTCACATCCCTCTTTGGGGAATTCTTTACTAACTGCAGTAAAATCAAGTTGCAGCTGTTACGGCAACTTTAACTCAGAGTTCAGTGTTACATGTCATTATTACTGCTATATAGGGTTTTCTTTTGAATATTATTTTCTTCCATGGATGTTGCATTTTTATCCTTCCTGCATTTGCATAAGGCAATAATAATATAGTAATAAAATAATGATTGCTATCATCATTACCAATAAATCCTAGCCTGAAAATCTAGCTCGACCGAAATACCAGTGTAGTTCGTAAGCAAATGCGTCTCCTATTTTAATATCTGCAGACCTTGATTTCCCTCCCTTCACATATGATTTTGCTACCTGCACCCGCAGCTTATGTTTAAGGACTAAGCTCTTCCTTACGAGGAGTTTCCTGGTGTTCATGAACCAAAGCTGGCCCAGTTGACCTGTGATTTAGCAAGATACACTTTATCCAGGTAGAAAGAGTTCTTACGCTGAGCAGAAGTGCAGAGGACTTAGACAATTTTAGTGACTGGTAAAGCTGCACATATCCCCATAGCAAAATATTCATTAATTGAATACTGACAATTTAATTTTGATTACAGAGCTTTTTGGGTAGACTTTTTTTGAAACTTTACGCTATATTGGACTGCATGTAAATTCACGGATTTACTTGGACTGGGGAATAAAAAGCCCCAAAAATCCATATGTGTTTTGATGGAACATAGGTCAGATGGTATGGTTTTTTCCAAAGTGATGAATAGTTTAATCTTGCCTATTACAAATATAAATTCAGTGCTTAACTCTTGTCCTGCAAGACTCACTTAAAATGCACAATTTTACTATTTCTGCCAAAATCAAACCAAATCAGACAAAATATATTCAGAGCAATTGACAGTGGTATACAGCAATAATTGACGAATACTTTAGTAACATATGTTTCTACTTGAGGTTCCTTTATACTACTATCCACCTTTCCCAACTAACTTATTTAAAGAAAGGGTTGTTAAGCACAGGAATAGGCTTCCCAGGGATGTGGTTGAGTCACCATCCCTGATGTGTTTAAAAACTATTTGGATGTGATGCTCAGAGACTTGATTTAGTGGCAGGTTGTTAGTTAGGTTAGGTCATGGTTGGATTTGATTACCTTTAGGGTCTTTTCCAACCCAAGCAATTCTCTGATTCTAAGGAAAAAATATTTTTGCATTCACAGAATGACAGAATCATAGAATCACCAAGGTTGGAAAAAACCTCTAAGATCACCTAGTTCAATCATTCACCTAACACCAGAATTTCCCTACTAAACCATGTCCCTTAGTACAACATCTAATTGTTTCTTGAGCAGGTCCTGGGATGATGACTCAATCACCACCCTGGGCAACCCATTCTATTGCCTCACCAAAAAACAATTTTTATTCAAATAAAAAGAATAACCATCACCATAACAGCCATCTGTGTGGATATAGAAATCAAGATTAGCATCACTCCTTTGGAAAAATCCTACAAATAGAGTATAAGCTTATAATTTGTTATGTGCTTGAACTTTTTCTGCTTTTCTGTTGTGCTCACCTCACACTTTAGAACTAATGAAATAAGAATGAAATAATAATTTAAGCCATGAGAGGGTATGCTCCCTGTAGTCTCTCTCTCCAGATGGACATAGGAGAAAAAGAGACTTTTTAAATCTCTGCTATGGAGGCGTAATTCTCTGAACATCTTCATTCATTACTTCAACTCCTTTCAACCGGGTCAAACATTACATGTAAAGCTGGAAGATGAAAGAAGGAACAGCAGTTCTTCACTTTCTCATCTTCCACTTGATATTTTGTTATTTGGGCCAATGCAAAATGTTCAGGAACTGCAATTGCTCATTATAGCAACATTAGCTCAGTTGAAAGAATTCAGAGCTGTCATTTGGCGTAGGTAAAATGCGCAAAAAGGTGTTAAAAAATATTTCTTCTGTAATAATTCTCAGCTCCTCAGGGAGGAGCTTGTGCGCTAGCTACGGACCTGGGTTTCAGCAAGCAAAATGCTACAGTTGCATTAGCAGTGTTATTGCTGCATTCAAACTCTCACTATTCTTAATAGCTTAAAACTTTCCATTTGGTAAAGGAAAACGAGCAGTCAATTCATATATATTTTGATCAGCATATAGTAGACACATACAGTATGGAAACTTTCCTAATTTTTTTAGTCCATCATCCCAAGATTTAGTCAGAAAACCACAACTCCTGTAGTGGCTGAGAGTGAATACCTGATATATTGTTCCACTACTGACAATCACTGTCTTTGAGAAAATCTTCTGTTGAAATCAGAATTTTTCAATGGGGGTGCATGTCCATTGTACTCCCAAATAAGTTTTTTAAAAAATATTTCTGCTTTTAATATGCCAATAAACAAACAGACAACAACATCAACAACAACAAAAGAGGGAAAATGGAAAATATGAAGAAGACTGCTCCTTTAGATTTTTTACATTACACAAGTGATTCATAAAATACAGTTTTTTGAGTGTAAGGAACTGTCTTAGGCATTTAGTCACTGATCAAATATCTCCTGCTTTTTCATTCACCTGCATTTACAAAATAACAGCTAAACCCTTCTTATACATAGGCAGCCAAATATTTCACACAATAACTGTTAAAAATCATTATTCTGATCTGTCAAAATAAACACCTGAGAAATGTTTACTTGTTCTCATTTTTTGCATTATTCAACATCCAAGACAAATGTCTCACAAAGCAAAAGATCTTTGTCTGAAACTGTAAAAGAAATGAACTTTATCTAATTCACTACCTTTCCGTGGAATTTTCATTTCCCTCTGACCCTGTTCTGAGCGCTGAACATGTTTGCAGATATTTTCCATATAAATTCAGCCTCAGGCAAAAACTTGGTTTTAAAATTTTGAGATGACCAGATAAAGTTTAGGAAAAGATTGTGAAAGCAAACAGGATTTTAAAGTAGAAAATGGAAGGCAGTTTAATAAGCTTTACTACCAGCTCCACCTTTAGTCTGCAAGTAGTTAAGTGCCTGACACAGAAAAACATGTAGCATAGTTCTTTAGGTTCATATGATTAATAAAATTCATGCATCAAATTACTTGTTATGTCAGCTCTTAACACAAGTTTTCAATTGTCAGATCAAATATGGACAGAACAAAGAGTTGGATCACAGCTGCCCAACTGTTGTACACTGTCAAATCTGAAGAATTTTATGGTATTTTGCTGAGATGTCAGTAGTTCCAGAATGTACATAATTTTGCATACCCAGATGTTGGTTTGCACAGAAAACACATCACAGTTCTCGCTATTATCACTTTTCCCATGTAAGGATTTTCTACAGCAGATGCTGAGCTGCTACGAATAAAGAGGAGGAATGCTGTGAAACATGAAGTTGTTGTCAACACTGAAAAAACCTGATAAACTGTACACTGAGAAGTACATGGCAAAGAAGTTGTGTGCTGGCAAGGATAGAGAGCATTTGATTTCATATGCATCAAAATGTAAACAGGTGCCAGATCTTTGCTATAAAAAAGAATGCTCAAATTATGATTTATTATTAGTAGAAGTATAAATTATTTGACATTTATTCTGGCATTCTAAAATAGAGAGTGAGTTAGGTATATAGTGGCTAGAACTTCTGAGGGAAAGTAGTTACCAAACAGTATGAGGTAATATATAGCATATGTAATTCAAAGTAAGATCTTTAGGGATTTGTACATATGTTTAAATATTTTGGGGAATATTTTTCCTGAAGTCAGACAAAGAATAATGAAAATCATTCTAAAAACGTGCAGTTCAGAACTAACTAAAATCCTTGGAAGCAAATGAATACATCACATGTTGAAAAACAGGTCCAGGTTGATGTAGTCATGCTGAGATTCATCATATGTCATATGCTCCAAACTTACCTTAAAATTCTTATCTCCCTCATTCAAAATGAGATGTGCATTCGCACTGAGATTTTAAAAAGCCCAACATATGTTGAAAAGTCTGAATAGAGTTTACATTAGGAAAGTGTGGTTTAAATTATTTGAAATATAAAGGAAAAAGGAAGAAAAAATATCCTATGTAATACAGATGAGTTCCAATAACTGTACCTTAGAAAATATGTATTGTTATCTAGATGCAATTGAAATCTTTTCCTTTCCTTCCTTTCCCTTCAATTCCTTTTCCCTCTTTCATTGTAATTTGCCTCTAAACTATATACATTTGCGTTTCTGAAATGTATCATTGCTTGTTGTAAAGGCTAGAATAAAAAAAAAAAAAATCCTAGAGAAGTGTTTGTTTGATGTAAATTTGTGTATACCTTTCCCAACCATTCTCTATGATTTTGAGTTTGTAGACCTCTCTTGGCATATATTAATTTTGTCAAAGAACAGGAAATCTTTTCAGCTTTTAACTGTTGAGCCCTGAAATGAGAATTAACTCAGATCCCTCAAAGCATCTGAAGTCACTAACATGCCTTTGGATAACTCACTCACAGAAGAATCTGTATTAAAGGCTAAAGTGAAAACTAACAGAAAAAAAAATTCTGACTTAATTTAAATCTTAATCCAAAACCAGTGTAAGCTGACGGGCCAACTCATACAGATGATATGAGTTCAGTTCATATAGGAAATTTTATTATTTATTATAAAAATGATATAAATAGATCTATTTTTAATGTCTCAAAATAGTAATGAAGGGTGTAGAAGTATTTAAAATCTTTCACTGAGGCAAAAAAAATGTAGAAGCAATATTATTTTACACTATACAACAAGAGAAAATTTAGTATTTAATTCCATTCTGTTCAGGTATAACCCAATTCCAATTAAGAAAATTCATTTCCAATGCACAAAGACAGCCAACATGTTGTCAACTCATAGACTTGGTCCTAGTTCAGAAATGCAAGACAAGTACCCATGTGAAAGATTCAGTAGGTTGAATGGGAGAGAGGGAGATACTACCTCTTGAGTCATTTATGCTTTGTTTCTGTTTATCTGCTAAACATAGTTCTACACTAAAATTTGCAGCAGAGCATGTGTTGAGTAAGCAGTTGTTATGAGCTCAAAATAATCCAGATTTGTCAGTAAAAGAGACAATTTCCATTGGCAGGCATACACTGAGCTCACTTTGCATCTGGAGCTTATCAGACTTTGCAAGAATGTTGTGTGTCATATCTAACCTACAAGACAGTGATTGATCTTCACAGTTGAAGTCTCAAGGGAGAGTTGTGAAAGATAACTCTATGAAAGTCCAGCTTTTGTTTTGCAGGAATCTAAGTGAAAAAATAATTTCAATAGATCTTAACTAATGAATCACAATATTCTGAAGCAATCTATCAAGTCTATCAACAAATCTTTATTTTGCTGTAAAAGCTGCACAATCTCATCCAGAATTTATGTTCTTTGGAAAGAAAAGGTGAAGAATTATTACTATAATTGTGATAGCTTACAGTGGCAGAACACAGAAATGCACAGAAACAAAAATCTCCTCTGGGTTTTCAGCAAATTACTCTCTCTCTAGTAACATCTGGCAAAAGCCACTAGAACTATTTAAATATTTGAAATTGATAATTTCCTCATCCACAGAGATATAAGAGTTGTTATGGTAAATACTGTCTCACCTCTTTCTTTATATCACATCAGAATGGGTACAAAATCCCAACCTCTCAGTTCTGTGTCATCTTCCACACAAGAGTGCTAAACCTTGATGCAATTGTCATGAGTAAATTCTTTACAGTCACATGCTGAGGGATCTTTGCAAATGGATGGCACATTCTGTTGAAAATAGATTGATGATTTGTTTATTGAGAAATCCTATGACCTTCCTTTCCAGCTACGTGGACTTCTGTGACTAAGAAATGAAGTCGTGGATATAACTTTTCTTTTCTTTTATCTTTGTTCTTCTTCTGTAAGAAAAACAAATTAAAAAGTGAAGGTAATGTTTAAAAGGTACTGTTAGGTGTATACTATCAAATCAAGGGACAGAAATGACCAGAGTGTGAAAAGAAATGTTCATGAGTTTCCAGAAACCAAGCTAATCTTCATATAGTAAGGTGCAATATTATATATTATTATATATATTATTATATATTCATATAGTAAGGTGCAATAATTTGTACACAATTGATTTCTTAATTTGTTTCTTCCTTAAGACTCCTAAAAATGGATGAAATTTCAGGTTATGAAATATCGTTTCACAAAATAAAGATATCCAGAATCTAGAAGATTTACATTTGATATTGTTCTTCAGAAAAATCCCAGACTTCTTTTATTCCAATTTTAATTATCTTCCCATAATTAAAAAGTCCATATGTTTTTGTTTTCATATCTTCCTGTATTTGTTAAAGTATGGGATTCATTTGAGTTTCACATTTTTTTTAATTCTTTGTAGAGATCATTATGTTTTCTACAGTTGAAAAAATGGAGATTTCGAGTGGTGCTAGGACAATAGCAGGTCCCTCAAGATATTAAAAAAAAAAACAAACAGGTTACTTGCTTTGGGCATTTAGTGTTGCACCATGCACAGAATGATTTTCTAATTGTTGAAATCCTTACTGGAATTAATAGAGCTATCCTTCAGGAAGCCACCAGCATATGTGGTGATTTTTTTTCTTTTTGTCTCTTTCTCTTTAAGTTTTTTTTGTTTTGTTTTGTTTTGGTTGGTTTGGTTTGTTTTGTTGTTTTGTTTTTTTTTTGCAAAGAACTCTCAAGTATAATTAGAGAGGATATGAATATAATACAAGAGATGATTGACCTTTCAAACTGATCAAGGTTATTGATCAAAAATATGTTAGGCATGTGCCTATATTTACAAAATTTTGATTAAAGAAAAAAAAAGAGCAAAGTATGGAAAATGCAACTAACAAGGTAACTTTTGGAGGCTTGGCTAGAGTACTCACATGAACATTGATTCACATGGACAGATAATTAGGCATCACTCTCTTGACATTCATTGGATTACTGAGTAACATTACTGCTATTCACTTGGGAATTTGCATTTTATATTTACCAAATGGAAAGATTTTCTTATTTATGTGGCTAGCAGAAAACACCTGAGCCACCTCTTCGAACACATTGTGGAAGCCCATTCAGTACTCATGCATGTTCATTGCTTTTCGGAGATACAGAAGGAATGTTAGAGTTTGTCAATAAATCAGTGACATCTAACCTGAAAATATAACGATATTAGCTTGAACCTGTGATGCTTTGAGTTCTTTGCCAGATCTTCCTTCTTTTTCATTCCAAACACACAAATTAGACATGCGTACTTTCTGTGGTTTGGCAGCAATTTCAGTCTGAATCTGATCCAGGCACATAAATCGTGCTTAAGACACATCCATATGCCACTGGTTACACGGCTTGTTTCCAGCTGAACTACAGCCAAGAAGCTATTGAAGTAGTTTTGGGGAATTAAGGTATCCCGCCTTGGTGTCTGTGGTGCACTGGACTGATGTTAATCCTTAAGTGTAAATTTAATTCAGCTGTAATTAGCAACAAAGCTACCAATGTGTCAGTGAGGTCAAGTTTACTAAGCAGACTCTGATAAGTAATAGATAAGAATGCACCACTTTCTGTTTTGAGTTGTTGCTATACCATTTATAAGGAAGTAGTAAGGTTGAGGGGCATTAATTAGATATTTAATTGCTTTTTGTATTCTCTAAGAAAACTTAAAATGAAATAAATTCTTCCTTTACTTAAAACATCCGAAAAATTAATATCATTGTATGTACTTTATCATTGTTGATAGTAATAGAAAACTAGAAAAGATGAAGTATAAAGGGATGCTTTACCTTTCAGTGAACTCTACTTCATCAGCTTCAGTTGTCCCTACGCCTAATTCAATACACACAAGTGAAGTAATATTACTAGATAGCTGTAAGCCTCAGGGAAATCCTCTATCAAGGCAATGATGGTCCTTAGGGGAATACTAGGCTTTATTGTTTTTCTCTTTCTTTGAACACCATGTTCTTGAATTTTGAAGTAGCATAATCACCCAGGATTTTGCTCTCTACTGAGATGGGCTAGACAATTTGGTTATTTTCAAGATATATATTATAATTCTGTTATAATATGAGTTCTGTTGAATTTCCATTTCTGCTTCAAAACAAGTCCAGTGGGAAAGGAGAAACATTTTTGAATGCTGAAACCATAAGGAAGAAGACATAGACTTAGAGCCTTTACAGTCAAAGCTTCAATTGTTCTTCCATAGCCTATAGGAGATACAAGTTCAAGAAATTGTCTAGACCAATTTAGAAGACAGGATGCTAATTTTTAATTTCCCTTTTCATCATGAAATACAGGAACTTCACTATAGAATACATCAAGAGGAAAAGAGGGCTTAAGTTTGGAGGAAGAGACAAATAAAACCAGATACTTCTTTAATTTGTGCAACTTGTTTCAAGATTAAAAATAAACAAACAAACAAACAAATAAATAAATAGACAAATAAATAAATAAATAAATAAAAAGCTAAAAAAAAAGGCTCCATTCAGAGTAAAATTTTGAAAGACACAATAAGGAGATGCAGGTCTCATCCAAACTGCATTAGAAGTTTCTTTCACACAAAATGTGAACAATTGTTTTCTCTGACTCCCCGGGTTCACCAAGATATCCAGTTTGTCCATGAATGATAACATATGCTCATTTGGAGAATCGTCAATATATATTTTTAATTTATTTTAGTTGAAGTTGTATCTTTCTCAATTTTCTCCACAAAAATTAAAGGAGGGCACTTCAGATTAAGAAAATCAATTAAATAATGCCAATTTTAATTTTTCTCTCTCTTTAAAAGCTTAGGAACTGAAGGATGAGCTATGTTATATATGTTATTTATTGGTCGCTCTGAAAGTAATGCCTCCTATTAATTTCCATGGAAATTACAACAGATACAAAGAGAACAGCAATACTATTTGATGGAGTAAATTCTTTCCTACAAAATGGTATTTTGCTAATGATTGTTACATAGTAACTATCATTAGCTATCCATTTTTGACAGCAATGAACAATAGCCTGTGTGCCATCGTTTCTGAAAATCTGTATCAGAGGTCAGCTGCTATTGCTGTTACCACTGCTGAAACAAGCAATGCATAGTTTCACTGTGCTATCATTCACTGTTTGGTCTTCATAAACATTCAGCAAGCATCAGTGAATGTCAATGGGTGCAATTTTTTTCTTCAGAGGAATTTGATGGCACACTTCTGTTTCATATACACTTCCATTTCAGATGCCATTTTGTCAGATGTCCCCTCTGCTGCCATCTGCCACAAAATATAATGGAATATTGGTGAGAAGGTTCAACCTCTACTGCCATACCATCAACATCTGCCTCTGATGTTGTGGATCACCATAATAAAATAAGAGAAATTGCTTTTGAAGAAATACTTGCATTTGCCCCACACCCAAAAAGGTGCAGGTCCAGCATTGCAGACAGAAAGCAGAGCTCGCTGTCACTGCTCTCCAGCTTACAGATCAAAGCAGAGACACACAGGTGACACATAAAGGGAAATTAGGGTTGGGCAAACCAGACTCTTTGAGGCATTTTTATTGTAAAGAAGTCCAGTTATGATGCTTTGATATTTTTATTAATGATTATATCCAAGCATTTACACTGCAAAGAGAAGCTGAGGAGTCATCATTCCTTTCTCTCCCTTGTTATAACTTTTGCATAGAGCACACACGAACAGGAGAGGAAAATATTATTCCAGACCCATGTATACTGTGTATGTATTGTTATAAGATTGTTTGTCAAGGTCCAACAACAGACTTGAAATCTTTGTCCATTGGAGCAGCCCTCGTGCATTTTGTGAAGTGATGGGTAAATGTGAGTGCAGCAGGGATATTTCATGGAATCATAGAATTGTTAAGGTTAGAAAAAACTTCTGAGGTCATTTAGTTCAACTATCTACCTACTCTCAATATTGCCCACTAAACCATGTCATTCAACCTGCATATGGAACAGCTGCCTTACAATACATTTTACATGGACCTCCCTTGCCCCCCTTCCCTCCATCAGTCATTTCTTCAATCCTATTTGCTGAAGAAGGCTTTAGAGAAGAGTGGAAAAGCCTAATCACACAAGGAATGAACATGAAACCTGTTTTTGTACATCCCACATTCCATCTGTCAGAGTCTTGAGTTCTCAACAGGATTTAATGTCCCTGATCATCTGCCCAAATTGGCAATTCTCCGAAGACCCCATTCACTCCCTGAGGCCATCTGCTCTTGCCCCATTGAGGTTGTAAGACACTTTGTCAACCAAGTCCTGCCATAGAACACTGGCTGCAGCACTGTCTTGCCCAGACATTGGCCCCACTGAGACAGGTCCACCCCTGGGCTTTGGCCTGATCTTATCTTCATGGAAGTGCCTAATGCAAAGAGCTAGCTGGGGCTGGTCCTTTGATCTGCCTGCTGGCCGTCTTGGAGGGCACAGGCCTTAGCTGCCATGTCCTTTCTGGCCCTTCCAGATGAGCTTCTATCCCCAGGCCCAAGGAGCTATAAGGTCTTCACACTGGAGCAACTCCATATGACTGATCATGAAAAGTTCTATTGCTGATTTAGAAAGCGAAAATTGACGACTAAAAGCTGACATTTGGCAGTTACTGTTATTCAAGATAAGCAGATTAGTTTTACAAACTCTTTTGAATATAAAAGAAGGACCAGAGAGGTGCTGCCACTACAGGATTGCCTTGATTTGTTCTCTAACAGCAGATGGGCATTTTTCTTGTTGTAATTCCCCTGTGAAGTAATATACCGTAGTAAACCATATAATTTATTCTTCTTACTGAGCTGAAATCTGGATTTATGACTTGACTTATACTTCTATATTTTATAAGAATTTTCTCTAGTTCTCTTCTAATGCTTGACTTAGAAGGGAGTTTTCTACATTTTTGTCCCAACTTGTGCTATGTGGCCTATTATTGTGGCTTTTCAGAATGACTGCAGATTTCCTCCCTATTCTGAATGATCATTCACAAGTTTGAAAAGCATTTGGCTAAACTTTTTGATTAGGAAATTTCAAAATGAGCATCATCGTTAAAATTATCTGCCTTTACTGGGGACCAAGCTGCAGGCTGGCTTTGAGGTTTCCTGCAATAAAATGTACAATGAACCTATTGCTCTGTCTGCCAACAGCCAATGTGAGGCCCTTGGTAACATGATGATATCAAAACACCAAATAAAAAGCAATTCTCCTAGCAGACTGTAGCTTCTGGGAATGTACATAGCTGGTTACAGTCATTAGTTTTTATGCAGTTTTAGAGCAAACGTTTTACTAGGAACCCAATTTCCTTTTGACAGAAGAGGCTATTAGACACCCCAAGCATGACAACTGTCAAGAGCTCCTTCCAACTGAAACATGCTGTTGATTGAAGGTGGCTTACCATCAAAGCTATATCTATATACTTTGTTTGCTTGATTTGAGCATTTTAAAAAATAGTATGTTCTCTCTTGTGATCTCCTCTACTGACTATGGTTAATATCCATCTGAAAAGTTTGCAAAATTGGCCTCTTTAGTCGTATTCAGAAGATGCTGTGATTTTTAAATAGGTAACAGCCTTGAGTTTTGCATTATGCAAGGACAGCTGGCAAAGCATGTGGGCTGTGAAATAAGCAGGAGGCTTGATAAAATCCATCCTGAAAGAGAAAACAAGGTTAGGAGCAATGAGCTGTGACTGACTAGAGCTGTGGGAGCTTGGATACCTTCCCTCCAAATGCAAATGCTTATCATTACTTATCTAAACTGTCTGTTGAAAGACACTGCATTCTGTGACAAGATGAAATGTGGGTAAGATGTAACTCAGTCCTCACTTCTGGTGTTCTGCAATGCCTGACATCCATTTCAAAAGAAAGTGCTCAACTTGGAATAAGCTACTTCATTTCTATTGGAGAAAAATATATTATGTAGGAATATCGATTAAACTGTATTCACGTTTAATTTAAAAACATTCTATATAGAGGAATTTTTTTCTAATCTATTATCATACACAAAAGTGACATGAATGGCTCCATGACACTGATCAAGAATTTCTAATTTCGTTTTATCTTACTCATTGACTGCAAAATTAAAAAAAACTAAATTATATCCTAGAGACAAAGTGTACAATACCTACAGTATTTAAAAGAAAACAAAACCCACCTATATAAAGGAATAGATGGCAGGGATACATCAATATAAACGTAATAAAAACTATTAAATCTTTAATGTTTTAAAAATTTCTAGTAAGCAGACAGAAAACAAGCAATCTAGAGATTTTGTTCTTTTTTTATTTTTACAGATTCTATTGAGCAATTCTGTTGACTTTAATCTGTTTGCACTACCTATAATAGCACTGTGGTTTTCATTAAAAAAATGTGTTAACAGGCGGACAAGCTAACCTCACAATAAATTAGGTGAAATGGACAAAAATATAATACACTTGAAATGAAATTCAGACCTGACAGACTGATGGCAAACCAGCAATAAACATCAAACAAAATTAATGTAATTAACCTTCAAGCAGTAGTAAAAAGCTGGCTGATGGCTAATGATGTGTTACTTTAATAAGCTCTAACACTGTTTGATAAGTAATCACTTAGATGAACTATCCTACAGAAGGCAGGAACATTTTTATTTATTTATTTATTTAAATATTAGTCTAATTTTAGTAAAGTTTATTTTACAAGTTATTCAATTAGTTTCAAAGTTACTTCTCAAGGCACACTGCAAATAAATTATCTTTCAGTGAGTGTTGTACAATAATTCACTGTTCATAATAAGACAAATCATGGGAAAATTAATTTTGAATTTGACTTTGCTTTGTAGTCTTTGACTTGCATGGGACACTTGTAGAGTGTACTATACCCGTTTCTCTTCTGCAGTTGTATGGATGCTGTGAAGATAGTCAAGATGACTAGACAAATCAGGCAGTTACAATACAGATGCTAAAGATGCATGCATGTAAGTAGGAACATATGCAGGAACATAGCAAAGTTAAAAGACTGAAGAATGGAGAACTGACAATAGTTGTCCAGGTGTACATCTGGAGCTGTAGTTTTAGGCTTCTAACCCAACTAAATACTGAACTTGATTTGAGGTAGGAGCTACTGCTTCAAATAGAAAGGTATGATGTGAACAGTGTGGTAATCAATAGCATTTTCTTTGTCTCATGAAATAATATCTTCTGTTCTTTGCTGAGTTCCTGTCAGCGCATTTCAACTCTGTGTTGCAAAAGAAAAGGCTTTATGCCATAAATCTCTGAAAATATACTATGTTTTTAAGGGTTGTTTTAAAATTTATTCTACTTTATATGGATGCTTATAGGAAACTGGGTATTTTTACTATGATTCTACCAGAGCAGAACAGAAGTTATAGATAAGGACAACATTAAAAAATAAAACTTAGTCTCCAAAGAAACATTTCATGGTTCAAAGACAAAGGCAATTTCTAAGTAATTTATCATTTCCTGCGCAGAATTAGCAGAAGGGCATGAACTAAAGAGATCAAACTTGATTATGTGATTTTGGAGTATATAAACTGCATTTGGAAAATGTAAATGCATAAATTTTGATAAACCCATTTGTACTTATTAGTTAGTATAAAAGCTAGTCTATAATAAATCTGCCCTAATCTGTGCATTTTAATTAGAAGAAAAAATTAAAATATTCCTACAATACAAGGATGTGTATTTGAAGAAGTCTTGGAATTTCAATGAATAGTTTTAGTTTGACTTTACAGTATGTCTAAAGCTGTTTTTTCCGCTTAAATGCAGTTCCCATAGGTCCATGTGCACATTCCCAAAGGCAAATTCAGACATTTAGAATGTGTGTCTTTCTGTTAATATAAATATAATATAAAAAAAAAAAATAAATATAATAAGGACAACATATATCAGTTTATTTCTCACCTGACAAAGGGGCATATTTTTTACCACTCATTATTACTCATTATTATTACCATTCACTATTTGCCATAGATAAAACAAGCTTAGCCGTCTTCCTGAAATCAATAAAACAGCCTATGTACCACTGAGAGTGTGAAGGTCCACTTTTAACTGTATAATGTGGAAGCATCAGATAGTACAACCTGTACTGAAATAAGATCTAACATCTGTCCAAGACATGGACTTTCAGTTTCTCCAGGAAAATACTGTGGAAGACAGTGTCAAAGGCTTTACTTAAGTTTAGGAAGACTACATCAACAGCCTTTCCCTCATCCACCAGGCAAGTCAGTCAACCAAAGATGATCAGGTTCAATAAGCAGGATCTGTCTTTTATGAATCCATGATGGCTAGGCCATGAGCTGTGGAAGCTGAGGAGAATCTCTTTTGACTAGTGCTCTGGGAATCATTAAACACATAATGAGCAAAATTGATTTCTGGATACTATTGTGAAAGAAAACTAAAAACTGAAGCTGCAGAAACATATGACCAACAATTCTATTACTAATCACAGGAGTATGCTGGAGTTCTTTAAATGTGGTGTTAGAGTTTTCATTATTTAATTTCTCAAATGTAGGAAGGATGTAACTGCAGGTAATCTCTCCTTCATTTGATCTATTTTAAAAGCCCTTTCATTCTGTGCCTTTTCCTCTCACAATATCCTTTTGATAAAAAGAGCTTTTTTGTTTCCACATTCCATGAACTATTTGCAGTTTGTACCATTTGTGAAATTGATCTTCTAACAAGTAGAGACCCTCATTTGAGATTATTTATGCTACCTATGACTCCACCTATTTCTATGTACATTACTCTTCCTAGTCCTTTGTATTCATGAAGATTCCCTTTTCACAATGTCAGGTCAGTAAATGTGAAAACAATCATCGGCTTTACTAGATAAATAGTTGATGAATGATGTTTCAGCATTTGCCTCCAGAGGAAAGCCACTTATAAAAATATTCTAAACTTCTTGGGACAGCTTTTAAAATTACAGCCCACTGTGATTCACCCATCCCTTGTGGCATGCTGGTCTGTTGATTGTCCTGCACTGTCACAACAGCAGGGAAATAAGTACCCAGCAGTTTATTTCCTTCTTAGGACAAAAGCAATTTTCTGCTCAAACAGTGAAATCTACTAGTATGCCAACAGCTTTATTTTCAGTGTGATGGAAACAATTTAAGTCTCAAAACTGAGTGGTTCAGATTATAGGTATTTCCTTCACTCCACTGTCAAATGGAGTCTCAATTCATGTGCAGATACCTCTTTCTTCAGTAAGGTGACATTCTTATAGTAAGAGTTCAGTGAACAAAGACAAGTATTTTGCCTTTTGTAACTTGTATGACTTCTGTGTTATGCACAGCGCTTCCTTCCCTGCGAAAAAAAATCTCAGAAGCAAAGCAATGATGGAAAGATTCCTAAGGATAAGTGCAAAGAAACTATTGAAAACTTACGTCCATTTTTTGGGAAGATGCAAAGAGTGAGAGAATACAAAGTAATTAGAAGATTATCACTCTTGCAAGGGTATGTGCAAGAATGTATTTTTCTTCCTCAATTCAAACTCAAAAAATAGCATAAGTCAGGAGAGGCTTGCAGTTCCTGTCTTTTTCTTGGCCTTTCTGAATGTAAGACTTCTCTTACATGTAATCTAGTATATAGCTGAACCTTACTTTCGAGTTTGTGTTCGAGAACCCCCCAAAAAAGATATATTCTTTTCTTGATCCAATCTACTCTGCTCTTCTGCCGAAAGATGTGAACTATTTTCTTGGACACATATCAATGATGTATAGTAGCTAATCTAAATAATACTTTAAAAGTCTGGAAAAGATATTGTGTATTCACTCCACCACACCAGTTTCCTGCATGGAGTATCATCTCCTCAAGAACATTATCTTCAAACTGATATAATACTGTGCACTTTTGGACCAGCTGGACTACCCTATTTTTAATAAAAACTGGAGAATTTGGGACACCTGCAGGTATATAACCTTGTCACTGCCCTTCACAGATCAAACCCACCCCTTTCTCACAAACGGTACTCTCTGTTTCATTTAATTCCTCTGGGCAGTGTAGGGGTAATGCACCAAGGGGCTGCTATGTGTCAGGTGGTCACATGCCACAGGCAGCAGGCTGCACAACATGGCAAGAGCTGGAGGCTCTTTCCTCACTGTGAGGGGATGGGCAACAACACCTTGTCCTTGACAAGGCACAGGCTCTTGCCTTCCACTGGGCTTCTAGCCAGCTTCCCATGGATTTCCTCTATATAAAAGGGAGGAAGGACAGTGCTACCATGCTGGTTTGAGGGCCTTAGCTATGCTGAATGAAGCTAAGCTCAGCATCTTGGTGATATACTGCAATTTACAGCAAAAATCTGTATAATCTAATGCTACACTAACATATTCAGACTTTCATGAATAATGTTAAACACCTCTTGTTTTAATCTTAGTCCATCAATTTGATTCAACAGATGCTTACCATAAATTGTATTCATTTATAAGAGTCTCTTCCATCTCCTCAAAGTGATATCTTCTATGTATACATCATTTCCAAAATACTTCATATATTAAATGATAGAAATATTAAACAAGATAAGGATGGCAAACTGAAAGCTTTTATTCTCTTTTGAAATATTTAGCTAGTGACCTTTCCAAGGACTCCTATTTTATCAAGAAATTGTTTTAGCAATAACTCTTAGAAGTTTAAAGATAAATCCATATTGTAGATAAATCATGAGGAAGTGAGAATAGATTTACAAAGGCATTTATAGAACATTTTAAAATTAGTTCTCTTTGTTCACTTTGATACAGGAGTTTTTAAAAAAAGAAAGAAACAATGTCAGGAAAGTAACAACTTTGTTTAAAAGACATCTATGTCATTCAGATCAAATCAAATTAGTTGAGCCTTCTGTCTCTTTTTTTAATTAAAAGATATCAGTGGACTTCATAGACTGATGAACATTGGCAATTCACTCATTTAAGTTATTACTGTTAATAGCAATATCTTTCCTTCACAAATCATTATTAAATGTGCCTGGGGATCTTGAGACCAACTGTGTAGCTGCAGGGAAGGATCCAGTCCTGGCTGCACTCATGCTGATAGCTGGAGGTGTCCCTCATGCTTTCTGAGGCGAGGAATGTCAATGCAGGAATGGCGAGAGTTGTGAGTCAGCCCCACCTTGGGAGTCCAAGGCCAAAGCTGTCAGACTCACACAGAAGAAAAAAGAAATCAGAAGGAAAAAAAAAAACAACAACAACAATAAAACTTCAGAAATGTGACATTATGATGAAGACGAGCAAAGTATTGTTAGCATTTGTCATTTGTCCTCTGGACGAGGGACAATCACAACCTGACATTACTGAAAACGGTATTAGTCGTCCCAAGTTATAGATGTCATTTTAATTCAAGTACTGGTAAATTCACAACTAAATAATACTATGATTTTGGCCCATCAGTTCTGAAGATACACTAATTTAAACTTGCTGAATGCCCTTTTAAACCTTACCTGCAGTGTCATGCAGTTTCAAAGCACTTTTTTTTTTTCCCCTTTCAGAATTGACGTGTAACATTTAAATTGGAAAATACATTTGTTTTTCTTATACTACTCTACACTGTGACAATTCTGTGTTGAGAAAATGTGAGAATGACATGGAAAGTTGGCTTTTATTAGGGAAAAACAGCTATTGTGGTATATTTCAGACCACTGTGAGGTACTCATGTAGCTCTTCTTTTAGCAGAATGTTGACTGTTAGGTGGTGGGAATTAATGGTTAAGAAAGCAAGGAATAGACATCTGAAATAGAAGTTCAAATACTAGCCAGCTTGTTGATACTTCTCCTAATTCTATACCACAGTGGGCAACTTTGGTGTTAGGTGGATGGTTGGACTGGATGATCTTAGAGGTCTTTTCCAACCGTAATGACTCTATTATTCTATGAAAATAAAATCTCAATTCTACCAGCCAAACAGTATCATAAATTGTATGAGGATCCCAGAACATAAAACAAACATCTTCTTATGACCATGCTTTGGATGTTGTATGTCCTGAGGTGTGATTCTCTTCTGAAACTTACTCTGAACATCTAGACTCCTCATATACCAGGCACAAATGTAATCTGCATTCACATTAAACGAAATTTAAGGATGTCTGTAGAAGAAATGTTTCATATCTGCCCTTTGGTGTGTTAAAGAGGAAGGTTCTGATGTAAACCTTTCTAAAGAGATTACTCAGTTGCAAGAGTTATTTCAATTGTTGTGCTGGAATTTTCCTCTTACCTGCTAATTGGTATTACGAAAATCAGTGTATCTCAACTGACCTTTCATTAAAAAGTTAGAAAAATATACCTGTTTGTTTCCACAGAGTAATATAGACCATAGCTGCCTTTTAATTCTAATTTTCATTGAGATTTTAAAATGGTAATGGAGAGGGGATGTTTAGGTGACAATTTCACAGTTGTCTTTGTAGGTCTAATGAACTCTTTTCCTCACTGAACTTTGAACAGGAATGATAGCTAAGTTAAGTAGACATATCATCTAATGTAAAAATTGTTATTTGGTTCAATTAGACCAGTTAACAACAACAATTTAATAAGTAAGTTAATCATGTGTGATCAGGTTCTGGAAATATCCTTTACATGAATTCATTTCTTTTTTTCCCAGGAAGCTCTGTTACTATGGGACCAGTTACTCTGCAGTTACTCAGTGCTGAGCCTTACACTGGATGATAAAAAAATAAGCCAAAAAATTATCTATCACTTTTGAAAGACAAAAAAATGTGACTTCAAACTGTAATGCAGTTGTCTGGAAACAATCATTTCTAGTACCACATACCAGGAAGTCAGTGGTAACTAGTAAGTTTAATAGTAGGAAAGATTAGGAGAAACACAACTGAGGATCAGTGCTTCTGTTTAGAATCATAGAATCATTGAATCCTTGGAGTTGGAAGGGACCCCCAGAGATCATCTAGTCCAACTCCCCTACAATGAGAGGGACATGCACAGGTAGATCAGGTTTGCCCAGGCCTTGATGAAGCCTTGCCTTGAAAGTCTTCAGGGATGAGGCATCAACCACCCCTCTGGGTAACCTGTTCCAGTTTAATCATGCACAGTTATAAAAAATCATTGTGGACAAAAGAAAAGTGAGAAAAACTGGAAAAAGAAAATCAGTTATTACATAAAGACTGAAGAGCTGAGGAGCTGAAGTAAACAAACTACGTATTACAGCAGCTCATTTCATTTCATCTCCATAGGCTGTATTGTGAGAAGCAGGCTTCAGTTCCCATTCGAGAAAAGAACCAGGAATATTATTACAGCTTTGGAGTCCTGCTGTAGGAATGAACATCTTTGTAAGCATAATTTTTAACCATTGGCCCTGAATACTTAGATATTTAGTATTCAAGGTCAAAAAATTTGCTAAGTTAATCCTATTGCAAGTGCAGCAGAGATCTCAGCTTTAAAGAACTTGTGATATGTCTCTTCTCCAAGAAGTATGGTGTCCAGGGAATGAAAACCAACCTAGAGATGTCTTTTAGTGGTGATGTATATCATGAAGAATGGTGTATTAGTAAAAAGTATTGCCTCCACAAGAGTCAGTTAGCATCATTACAAACATCCTGTGATTGCCTGATATACTGCTCATAGCCACAAAGTTATCACCTAAATCAGCCTCTGTTTATTACATTTCTGCTGGTTGATAGACTTCGATGAAAAAGTTTTTTTTAATAGCTTGGAAAAAAGAAACCATAGTAGAACTCAAAAACAGCTTATAAATAAGATATTAAAGTTCCTAGGAACTATCAAAAGCTAACTCAATTAAAGTTCAGTGAGCAAAATAAAATTAGTTTTTGGTTTAAAAAAAATGAAACCTCTTCTGTCCATATGGTTTGACATATCTTCTATCTAGGCTTGTTCAAAATGTGTCAAGAAATACTATTGTGGGCATATTATACAACTTGGCTGTTATGTTTTTAACCTTAGGAGAAGACAAGAAGAGTCTCTGGGTATGAAAAGTGAGCAAGAGTTTTACATCTTTTTGTGATGTATCAGAAGAAATTTGAGAACTTATCACCCCCTCCTCTCCTCACACACACACACACACACACACACACACACAAAAGATATTACTTTGAGAAGTCCAACTGTCATTCTCTAGAAAATACCAAAATGAGAAGTAACTTCCTTGTATAGTGAGTACCTTTGAAAAATATACATATTACTGGCTCCAGTCAGAGAGATGGGAACCCAGCAGTAACATTTCAGGATCCTCACTGTGCTAAATCACAAAGAATTGAGATTTAGCTCTCTGCTGTCTCAGAGACCTCTTCTCTGCACTACATCTTGTGCAAAAAAAGATGTCTTCAGCAATTACTTAATCTTGTCCCAGGTTCTCACAAGAAAAGATGGTTAAACATACCAGAAGTTTGGTGCAATTCTTCCCAAACTTCTAAAACAATGTCTGCTGAAATGATGAATTTCCAACAACTACAAAATCCATTAGCAGGTATTCTGAGGTATATTTGCACCTCAACGCATTCTTGTCTTCCAGTGGTGGAGTGAAGGCTTCTTTTGACAGATCAGCATCTACATCTGCCCTCTCTGAGAAGTCTGAGACACCATAATTAACTTACGTCAGTGTCTTCAAGGTAATTTTGCCAGAAGTTCATGGTTTCTTATCTGCAGTCTCTACTATGTTTGCAGCGCAGCATGGACACACCTGACATAACCTGGGACCTGTTCAAGCTGCAGGTCTCTGATCTACGTGGGGGCTAGCCACAGAAGTAAGCACCAAACTTTCCAAATGTGGTTAGTACCTGATATATGTTGAGATCTGCGGTAGAGCAACAGCAGCTCTTTGCAGAAGAACTAGCTAATTTAAAACTTGCTCAGATAAAACTGTGATGCAGTTACTTATGTAAAATTCATGAGTTATGAATAACCAGCTTTGGTAAGCTTCTCCTGTGACTGCAATATAGGCAAACTTTGACGCGACAGTATTCTGCTGCTTACTGATCCACACCATCTATCCCAGTCTGGTACTATTTCTGATCTTCAGTCACCATGCAAAAGGATAGTATCAAAATTCATCAAAACACAAGTCTTGCTAGTGAGACCAAAGAAGGACCATTAAGTTTTTTGTGACTTTTTCTATATTACTTCCAATATAATACCTAATAATTAGAAAATAAAGAATGTAATATATGCACATAGATTCCCATGGACTCATCTAGTCCCTGAATGCTATAATAACCCTACCTCTAACTGAGTGAGCAAAGACCACTGCACCCACCTCAGAGCTACATGAAACAAAGTCCCTGCAGTATTATAGCTCTCCTTACAGGAAAGCAATACTGGCTTAATCTATTTCCAGTTTTCAAAACATGGTGCAAAGTATAAACAGAACACTTACAGTATGTGGTCTGATACAGTGAGGACCAGTATCTATTTTAGACTCTTTGCATTCTCCTACTTATTATTTTCTGGCCTCTTTAAGTCATATTTTCCTGAATTCAAGGCCTCCTTTACTGTAACAAATTAAGACGTGTTGGATAAATTACATATTGAGAAGTGGGTGTGTGTCTGTACAGATGTGACAAGTGCATAAAAAGCTTGAAGATTACTGTACAGCAGTTTTATGGTCTACCTTTTCATTTAAATGAAGCTCTAAAATGTGACCCACTGACCTCAAGCATTGACTCCTTTGGAGAAAACCTGGCAGTAACTTATTCTGAATAAACTGCAGCTAAATATACAGAAGAATAATTCACTTATAAATAAAGTTATATTGCAGTAGTCATGAATCTGTTGCCATGCCACCAGTCTTAAAGCATGCAAGCAATTTTGTTATACAACCAATGACAGTTAAAAGAATATTTCATTCTATAGCTGGTGCACTTGCACAAAAAGTTATTTTGACAGCTCACACCATGGATTTTCTACTGGTTTACCAATTAAAATGTTAATTACCTCAATCTTTGACAATGCTTTATTTAATAGCTAACACTTCATATGATTATCCCCAGAGAATTTTAAAAACTATCATTAGAATCCTAGTTTAATTTATAGAAAATTCACCCATTATTCCAATCGTTATCTAGTTTTCATGCTCTGATTTGTATCAACATTTCATACACATATTTTCTTTTCTTTAGTGCCTGCCATATGTCAGATATTTCCTTTGAAGTCTGATGTACAATTAACTCTTTTCTTTATAGGAGTTATATAGTAAAGCCATTCTGTGCCTTTTAGAGTTTCTTATGCCTCTGATTTCTTACATAAGTTTTCTCTCCTGCATAGTTTGTTCAGAATTGTCACTGGCAAATGCAAAGACTGGGAAAAATCTTTGATCAAACCCAGCTGAAATTATCAGGTTATTTGGACAACAAACTGAAAACTTGTTAAGGTGTGGGTCAGGGTGGTTCATAGACCACTAATGACTTGAAAGTTTTGTGATCAGCAAGGACCAGAAACTGTGGTTGTAGCATGCTCAGCCATGAGTTTAACAGTAGTTGGTTGTTTGTGCTCCAAAAATTAAAAAATGAAAACTAAGACTTATGTTTTCTGCATAGTCAAATTTTCCACAGAAACTTTGTTTCTTAGTTTATTTGTTTTCAATTTTATTTTATTTTTTATTTTTTCACATGCATCTTGATCCCAAACTCCTTTTTGGACTATGTCATCCATTTCAATTTCTGGATGCCACATTCTTCCTTTTCTGAAAATTTTGACTGAAGAAAGAAGTACCAAGAGGATATATTATCTCAGCAAGAGTCAGTTTTTCTAAGCCATTACACTTGCTGTAGTACCTCACAGTTCTCTGCATATTATCATCCATCATAGGTTTTATGGTAATGAATAAATGATTATCAAATATTATGACACTTCATTTCTCTAAGAGTTGCCTAAAATATAAATATAATGATTGCAAAGAAGGCATCTCTTGAGTACAGTCTCTAATAGCTACAGCTGACAATATTCTGTGACATGTCAATGGAATTTTATGCTATGCAAGACAATTATCCAAGGAAAATGCATAGAAAATGCAATTTCATGGCAGAGAGAAACTGAAATATTGTAAGCAGTGTTCAGTAGTGGCATAAAATATGTACATGGCTCACTAACTGCCTCAGAAATGGGCTGTTTCTACTGTCAAGTGTACAAATTTCTGGATCCTTCCACCTGTTACTTAAATATCTAAATTAGATTTTAACTTAGTAAAGCAACTGCTTCCCAGATGATTGTTTTAGAACCATAAAATAAATTGAAAAGCAACTCCACTTTCTCTTAATAAGCTTCTGTAAAGGTGCATTTTATACAGTGTTACACCTTATGCAAGCATCCTTTTATTTGTCTATTTAGATAATAATCTAATGAAGATGTGGGATACTCTATATGACTCTCATTATACAGAATTTAAAGGTTTGGAAATTTGACCTGTTAAGAAAGTACCTAACTTGTTCCTTAGGCTGTGATTTCAGCTAGCGTCAGTGAAGAGAACTTCTTCATCTTTTTGCATGAAATAGAATACAGTAAGAAAAAGAAGATAATTTAAACAGAGAAAGATGGCTATAAATGTGATGCTCTGTGTTTAAGCAGTAACCATTATTACTAAATGTAAGGTTTGAATATGAAACATGACCTAAATATGCCTCTGGAATGTACTTTAAAGAGTTTATACAAAACTACCATACCATTTTTATGTTAATACTAGAAGTTTAAGGCTCTTATTAATCACTAAAAAGTGTAACATGACACTTTCATTATCTTCTTTAGTCTTATCCACCCTAAAAAGATTTACCTACTGTATTTATTTAATCTGGAATGTTGTACTGAGTAGCTGTGTTACTTTGAACTTTCCTCTGGATGCAATTAGAGGATTGAAGGACAGAGGTGCTTCTTGAAGTGCTAGTAGAAACAATTTACATCGACTTAACCACACAAATTCAGGTAAGGAAAGTAAACTATAAAGACATAACTGTATGCATATGTAGTTTTGGAGTGGCAGTGAAGAACAGCACAGAAAAGGAGGACGATTGCATAATTTAAATTATGCTAATACAACTCTTTCTGGGACCGATTATATGACACTCATTCTCCTTCTGCTTTGCACAAAGCTGAACTTGCTGCTTTATGGTCAGATTCAGAGTTATTCTCCTGAAACAACTTTGGAGATGGGTGAAGTTTTTCACCTCATATTTCTTGAGGGAAATAAAATAGCAGCAGTAAGTATTCAGCAGTACTGAAATGTATGGAGTGTATGTCATATAGAAACTAGAACTTTCCAAAATATCATATATTCCATTTTACAATTCATAAACTTTCACTTAAAAAGCATGCATGGAAAATATTTTAATTTGATTTTGAAAACGAAAAATCAACTTGTTATCCTGCTTTCCCATTACTGTTATCATTCTTGCCCCTAAGTTCTCTTGTATTTCACTGCTCATTTATACATATTGCTTTGCATTTAGCACATATGGTGAAAAGCTGTGAGAAGAAGCAGTGAATGGCCCATCTAAAACTAACTGGATGTGCAAAACTCTCAAAGAGTATTAGATCAGCACTCAGAGAAAAAACAGTACCAAAGCAGCTCCTGGACACCTTATTCCGTAACACTTCCCAGAAGAAACTCAGCTTCAACAAAATTAGCTTCATCTTCATTATATATACCCAAGTCAGTGAAGAAAGTCCATCAAATACCTCAACAATATCCTCCAAAGTGTGATGCCCAGTGGTGCTGAGTAGTGTCATGGAGAAGTGGCAGGGAACCAGGATCCCCATGGGTTACATGTTGTGAAGGATACAGTAAAGTGAGAATGTGGCCAAAATTCAGAAAAGCATTCTTCAAGAATAGAGAAAATCGATTAATGATATTTTTAGGGAATTGAAAGCAGTGACTTTCCACTCTCTTTTTCCTTCAAATTACTTCTGTGATTCCATACTTCTTTTATTAATCCACTGACTATAAAGATCAATTTGCCTAGAATTTAAGAAATCAGTTCACACTGAGTTTCTGCATCTGAATAGCATTGGTGACATAAGAAACATAACTTGCAGACTTTTCTACATATTGCTCAGTTCAATTGTACAGTAGCTATAGTATATACATAAAGCCTAGTCGAATAGAATTGTGACTTTTTGGGGGTTTCACAATACAGTAAATAAATATTACAATCGTAGTGAAGCTTCTCAATAAAGTATAAAATTCCTAGTAACTTCTAAAAAAAGTGTGAATTCAAGTATTGAGAACAGATGCTTTTGTAATGTATTCCAAGTTAGTACACTGCTCTCACCCAAAAATTCTCAGTGATAAAGCACATCTGGAAAATGTCTTCACGGAAAAAAAAAAGCTGAAAAATTAGTATTGAACTGGTATCAATTCATTTTTTATCAATGTAGATTTATCTAATTTGGCAATGCAGGAAAAAGATAAGCAACCAAATTTAAAAACAAACAAACAAACAAAGGCAACAACAAAAAAAGAAACAACAAACCTCCACCAAACTCAGTGCTTCTGGCACAGTAATTTCCAGAATTTTCTTTATAAACTTGGGTAACTTAGTTTATATTTCGCACATCAGTCTTTGACTGTGGGGCACAAGTATGTTCCACAAGCGCAAAACCACAGAATCACAGAATGGCCAGGGTTGGAAGGAACCTCAAGAATCATGAATCTCCAACCCCCTGCCACTTGCAGGGCCACCAACCTCCCCATTTAATGCTAGACCAGGTTTCCCACAGCCCCATACAATCTGGCCTTGAACACATACAGGGATGGACAGGGCATCCACAGCCTCTCTGGGCAGCCTGTTCCAGTACCTCACCACTCTCTCTGTAAAGAATTTTCCCCTGACATCCAACCTTAATCTCCCCTTCTTCAGCTTAAAACCATTTCCCCTTGTCATGCAGTTATCAACCCTTTCAAAGAGTTGATTCCCCTTCTGCTTGTAGGCTCCCTTTAGGTATTGAAAGGCTGCAGTGAGGTCACCCCGCAGCCTTCTTTTCTCCAAGCTGAACAAGTCCAGCTCCCTCAGGCTGTCCTCATAGGAGAGGTGCTCCAGTCCCTTGATCATCTTCGTGGCCCTCCTCTGGACCCTTTCCAACAACTCCCTGTCTTTCTTCTACTGGGGGCTCCAGATCTGGACATAATACTCTAGATGAGGCCTCACAGAGCAGAGTAGAGAGGGACAATCACCCCCTGTCTCTGCTGGCCACCCCCCTTTTGATGGAGCCCAGGATACCATTTGCCTTCTGAGTCGCAAGGGCACACTGCTGGCTCATGTTAAGTTTTTCATCTATCAAGATCCCCAGGTCCTTCTCCACAGGGCTGCTCTCAAGGACCATGCCTTCTAGTTTGTATGGATGCCTGGGATTTCCCCAGCCCAAATGCAAAACTCTGCACTTTGCTGTGTTGAACCTCATCAGATTCACCCTTACCCACCTTTCTAGCCTGCTGAGGTCCCTCTGAATAGCATCCCTTCCTTCAACCATATCTCAACCGCACCACTCAGCTTGGTGTTGTCAGCAAACTTGCCCAGGATGCACTCGATTCTGTCACTGATGTCACTGATAAAGATGTTAACTGGTCCCAAGACAGACCCCTGGGGAATGCTGCTTGTTACCAGCCTCCACCTGGACATAGAGCCATTGATGACCACCCTCTGTCTGCGGCATCTCAAACAGTTTCTTGTCCATCGAGTGGTCCACCCATCAAATCCTCAATCCTCCAATTTAGAGATAAGGATGTGGTGGAGGACCATGTCAAAGGCCTTGCTCAAGTCCAGGTAAATGACATCGGTTGCCTTTCCCTTGTCCACTTATGCCGTCACTCCATCATAGAAAGCCACCAGATTGGTCAAGCATGACCTTCCCCTGGTGAAGCTGTGCTGGCTGTCTCAGATCACACGTTCATTCCTCATGTGATCAAGCATGTCATCCAGGAGGATCTGTTCCATGATCTTCCCAGGCACAGAGGTGAGACTCACCGGCCTGTAGTTCCCGGGGTCCTCCTTGCTCACTTTCTTGTAAATCAGAGTGATGTGACCCTTACTCCAGTCATTCAGGACCTCACCTGACAGCAACAACTTTTCAAATATGATGAAGAGTGGCTCAGCAACCACCTCAGCCAGCTCCTTCAGAACCCTGGGATGCATGCCATTCAGCCCCATAGGCTTATACACATTCAGTCTCATGAGGTGGTCTCAGACCTTCTCTGTCCTTACAGTGGGGGGAATTACCACTCTGGTCCCCACCTGGAGGTTTAGGGAGGCAGGGCTCAGGGACATGAGAAGTACTGGAATTCTGCCACCAGTAAAGACCGTGGCAAAGAACTCATTCAGTACCTGAGCCTTCTCTTTGTCCGTCGAAGCAAGTTCTCCTTTTATATTTACCAAAGGAAGTACACTCACTTTGACATGTCTCTTCTGGCCAATGTACCTGTATGCATAGTAGCTCTGCATGTCCCATTAGATCAGAAGTCCTGCAGCAAACTGGAGTTTTAACATCATTTCCCCTGCTGACTTCATTGTTTCCATCAAGATCTTCTTCCATGAAAAGAGAAGGAACCTCATACAAAAGGAGCTGAATTAAAAGAGAAATACACTTTTTCAATTTAGCAAAAAAGTATAAAAATACTATTTGTTCACACGGCTGAGCATACTATTGGTTCCAAGGAAAAGGTTGCAAATTATATGTTAATCTCTTTGGCTTACCTTTCTGTGTATTTCCTGTGTTTTGTCTGCCATCTGTAAAATGTTCTTAGAAGACTGTGGAATCACTGAATGATGGAGATTGGCAGAGACCTCTGGGTCCACCTAGCCCAACCCCCGCTCAAGCAGGGATGTTCTGAGCTAGGTGCCCAGAACCACGTCCAGGTGGCTTCTGTAGATCTCCAAGCAAGGAAATCCACAGTCTCTCTGAGCAATCTGTACCAGTGCATTATCACCTGCATTGCACAGGAGCACATCCTGATATTCAGATGGAACCTCTTATGCCCACTGCCTCTTGTTCTGACACTCAGCACCACTGAAAAGAGCCTTGGTCTGTCATCATTGCACCTTTTTTACAAGTATTTATAGATTATGAGATCCCCCTGAGCCTCCTCTCCTTTAGTCTAATCCTTTTCTGCAGAGATGCTTTCCAGATGTGTAGTCTCCAACATCTACTAGTGCCTGGGTTATTCCTCCCCAAGTATAAAATTTCACATTTCTCCTCGTTGAATTTCATGAGCTTCTTGTCCATCAGCCCATCTCTCTCAACTGGTCCCGACTGTAAGGACCTTGTCCAGAGATAGAGGCACTGTAATAGTGCACAGAATTTCATCTGTCTGTAGTTCAAAACATTAGCCTTTTTTTTTTTTTTTTTCAAATGACTGAGATTTCTTGAAGATGAAAAGTATGTGTTAGTGATTGTCTCTTTTGTTCATCTGATGAGTATCTGATTCCCAAGTCTAATTACCTAGACTGATATTTGACTATATCTGTTTAAAACTGATTTATTTGCAATTATCTTAATAAAAGATTTCCAGCATAATTCACTGAAAATGGCACCTGACAGTCTGTGGCATTCAATGTCACATTATTAATTTTATCTCCTAGCTTTGTAGTCTCTTGTCAAAAGGAATGAACACTTTCTAAACTCATGATTTAACACACAGTCCTCAGGCATATAGTTCTCTTGACTCAGACACTGTTCCAGTACAGAACTCAGAATTTCAATACTGATACCATAAGGACAAATGCATGCTAGATTTTACTGGTCGTGCACTTGTTTAAATATGGTAGAACAGATGCAATTCTACAGTGCAGCCACTGTTCATGTCCAAAAGGATTGATTTTGCAAATCTCCATTTCTGTAAGTGATATATCACTGGGATGGTCTACATGGCCATCCCCAGGTCTACATGGCCATTCCCAGGAAGGCTGGGAATATTTTAAGGAAATTGTTTTAAAGGTGCAGGACCTGACCATCCCTATATCATGGAAGACGAACCAAAGGGGAAGGAGGCCGGGCTAGATGAACAGAGACATTTGGCTGGAACTCAAGAACAAAAGGAAAGTTTATGGTCTCTGGAAGAGTGGGCAAGCTACTTATGAGGATTACAGGTATGTAGTGAAGCTGTGCAGGGAGAAAATTAGAACAGCCAAAGCGCAGTTAGAACTGAGCTTGGCCGCTAAGGTAAAGGAAAACAGTAAATGCTTTTACAAACACATTAATAGCAAAAGGAAGGCTAGGGAGAATCTCCATCCATTGTTCGATACTGAGGGCAACCTGGTCACCAAGGATAGGGATAAGGCTGAGGTACTTAATGCCTTCTTTGCCTCAGTCTTTAATAGTAAGACTTGTTACTCCCTGGGAACACAGTGCCCTGAGCTGGTAAATAGGGATGGGAAACAGGATAAGCTCTTCATGATCCATGATGAGATAGTTTTGGACCTGCTGTGAAAGCTGGATGCTTACAAGTCCGTGGGACCAGATGGGTTGCACCCTAGAGTGCTGAAGGAGTTGGCAGATGTGATTGCCAAGCCACTGTCCATCATTTTTCGGCAGTCGTGGCTAACCGGGGATGTCCTGGTGGATTGGAAAGTGCCAAATGTGACACCCATCTTCAAAAAGGGCTGAAAAGATAATCCTGGTAGCTACAGGCATGTCAGTCTCACCTCAGTGCCTGGGAAGGTTATGGAACGAATAACCTTGGGAACCATCATAGACCAATTAAAGGTCAATGAGGGGATCAGGCCCAGTCAGCATGGGATTACGAATGGTAGATCCTGTCTGACAAACCTGATTTCATTCTATGACAAGGTGACCAGCTTAGTGGGTGAGGGTCAGGCTGCCAATGTGGTCTACCTGGACTTCAGTAAGGCCTTTGACACTGTCCACCATAACATTCTCGAGGAGAAGCTGGCTGCCCATGGTCTGGATGGGTGTACACTCCACTCAGTGAAGCACTGGCTGGATGACCAGGCCCAAAGAGTCATGGTCAATGCAGTTGAATCTAGTTGGTGGCCAGTCATGAGCAGTGTTCCCCAAGGCTCAGTACTGGGGCTGCTTCTGTTTAACATCTTCACTGATGATCTTGATGAAGGGATGAAGTGCACCCTCAGTAAGTTTGCAGACGACACCAAGCTGGGAGGGAGTGTTGATCTGCCAGAGGGGAGAAGGGCACTGCAGAGGGACCTGGACAGACTGGATCGATGGGCCAAGGTTAATGGCATGAGTTTCAATAGGGCCAAGTGTTGGGTCCTGCATTTTGGTCACAACAACACCAGGCAACCCTACAGGCTTGGGGAGGAGTGACTAGAAAGCTGCCTGATGGAAAGGGACCTTGGTGTTCTGATGGACAGTCAGCTGAACATGAGCCAGCAGTGTGCCAAGGTGGCCTTGAAGGCCAATGGCATCCTGACTTGTATCAGAAATGGTGTGGTAAGCAGGACTAAGGAAATAATCCTGCCCCTGTATTTGGCATTGGTGAGGCCTCACCTCAAGTACTGTGTTCAGTTTTGGGCACCTCAGTACACAAAGGACGTGGAGGTACTGGAGCAGGTCCAGAGAAGGGCAACGAGGTTAGTGAAGGGCTTGGAAAATCAGCCCTATGAGGAAAGGCTGAGGGAGCTGGAGCTGTTTAGTCTGGGGAAGAGGAGGCTGAGAGGAGACCTTATTACTCTCTTCCAGTACCTGAAAGGTGCTTACAGTGTGAGTGGGGTAGGTCTCTTCTCACTGGTGACAGGTGACAAGACGAGGGGAAATGGCCTCAAGTTGCATCAAGGCAGGTTTAGGTTGGAAGTTAGGAAACACTTCTTTACAGAAAGGGTGGTTAAACATTGGTTGAGTCACCATCCCTGGATGTATTTAAGAGCCGTTTGGATGTGGTGCTTGGAGGTATGATTTAGCAGAGGACTGTTAGATTTAGGGTACTATGGTTAGGCTGCAGTTGGACTTGATGATCCTTGAGGTCCCTTCCAACCTGAATAATTCTATGATTCTATGATTCTATGGCAGGTTACTCAAATTTAGAAAGTCTAAATGTGAGTGAGAAAGGCAATTTATTTCAGTAATATGAAAGTTAAAAGAACAGATCTCATGATTTTCTGCAGATAAACACACAAGATGAAAGCTTATTTTGGTGGAGCTCTCTAATCTGACAGATGAGGCTGGATAGTGACCAGAAGTAAATTATGCATCGAAGACTGCAGTGATGAATCACTGGCACAACCTGCCTTGGGACGGAGGAAATCTTAGATACTCAAAATAGGAACGACTGAATGAATAATGTGCAATTTAAAATAAATAAATAAATAAATAAATAAATAAATAGCATCAATTCTGGGTTTAAAGTATATATATATTTTTTTAAAGTCTGAAGCACAAGCTAATTTATCTTGCTATTAGAAATAGATCAAGTTTTCTTGTAGAGTCAACAGAGCCATTAAAACTATGCACCACAACTTTCTGTTTTCTTTCATTTTCTATTTCTCTTTATGCTTATTCCTAAGTAAAAAAATTATCATCCATATTCCAGTTAACGTGCTACACTCCCATCAAATGAAACTTTTCAACCAAATCTGTTTATTTTTCCAAAAGAGATGCCTTAATACTAATACATATCTTGAGGTTGATATGGTAGTCTACAGGCGTCTTTTGAAGGAAGATCTATTGACTTAACCAGTTGGTCAAATCTAATTTGACAGCTTTTCCTGCCTCTTCTCTCAAGCAAAGAACTACATGGCACTGAAAGATTAGTCTTCAGTTAACAGTTCAAGTATTTGATACGATTCTCATCCTTTCATTTCTCTTCACCACTGTAAACTTGATATAGCCTTATTAATACATACTATTCATACTTTATTTATAAAATTGAGTGTATCTGATATATCATTAAGTCAAAAATGAAACATCTGAGATGAATGCTCTTTGAGATACTGTCTGATTTTTGGATGATGTTACATGGAACCAGTAGTTGGACTCGATGATCCTTATGAGTCTTTTCCAAATCAGGATATTCTATGATTAATACCTTTCTGAATGACAATACCCAACATACTTTAATATCAAACATTAAACAGAAGTCTCAAACATTAATCTACTTTATGTAACCTGAGAAATTACTGATGTTTTTCTCTTCAAACAGTTCTAGCTTTATGTGTTGTGAAGAAATAATTTTTATGGTTATTTTTCAAATATTCCTTTTAAACTGCAGTTTCAAATCTGCTACTGAAGTAGTGAAAATTCTTCATTGCAAAAATAAGAAAATGCAATAATTATTTTTTATTATCTAAGGCTTGTTTTGTGACAGAATGACAAGGCTACTTTCGTGATCTCATTTAAAAATAATTTATCATAGCTTTGCAGCAAAAGATGGAAAAACTTCAAAATGACAAGAAGACATAAAAGTAATCTCCTGTGCTTGAGATGTAACAGAGAAAAAGCTGTTTGTTTACAAAATAAATAAAATAAAATATAATAATAATAATAATAATGATGATGAAGCAACTATCAATAATGAGCATATAGAATGATAATAAGTTGCAACATTTAAATGAGGTTGAATGCTTTCAAGATTGCTGGTAACTGTTCCTACTAACTTCTATGTAATGTGTAAGTGGTGTAGCGTTGCTGAGAAGAAAAAAATATCATTTCAAACCCGGTGTTCCTCCACACTTCAATCTTCATAACAGAAGAAATAAACTGCAGTTTTGTAGGTTGTTTTGTTGATGTTACTGCCACTCAAAATTTCAGTAGTGGAACCAATTCAGGTCAGATCATCAGTGAAAGTCACTAAAATAGCCTTCGGGTATTAAGCATATCATTAGTTTCGGCTCTTTACCTAACCGATATACCTCCGTATATGCAACTGTTAGAGCACAAAGTACTGGCTCCCAACTGTAGAAAAATGAAATATTATTATTAGTATTGTAAATAAAATCTCTGTCTACTTAGTAATGCACATTTTGAATTCCCCATAACGTAGGCCCAGTGATACTATGCCTTCAGTCCATCGAATTTCATACATATATGTAAATAATATTAAAAAGTTATATATATATATATATATATGATTTGCACATTAGATAAATAGTAAAAGTATATATATATTTATCAGTGTGTGTGTGTGTGTATTTATAGATTGCTATAAACTATGTGCGTCCATGGAATATCATAAGGATATACATGGTATACTATTCAGTTCCAAGGATGCAGTAAATTGTCACTCACAGAGAAGGGCATTACTCATGGGAATAATCATCTCATAATCCAGAGTCTTTACTTGGAAAACAGTGAAGTCATCTCCATTTCACGCACAAGCTTTGCTGTCAGGGCTGTGCCCAAGAGAACCTTCCTCCTGAAGTATGTACTGCTGGCTCCTGTGACAGAGAGAGATCCTCCAGAGCAGGCTCAGCATGGGGTAAGTGTTCAGAAGAGTTTTCTGACAAAAGAAAATTTTTGGACCTTGGTACACATTGTTTTCTTCTTCCTTATCATCTGCTTGCTTTCAGACCTGAGCTGATTCTTTATTTTTTAATGATCCCTTGTTCTGTTGTTTTTCTTATGTTCTAGACAGATCATCTCATTGGGATTCTTTTATTTATTCTGAAGTATCTTGTAAGAAATTCAAAATCCTTTTTATCATATCTGTCCCTTGGCATCCAGTGTCAGATTCTCAGCAATGGACATTGTTACCTTATTTTTTTTTTTACTCCTTAAGGTCTGCAAATGAGGAAGAATAACTTCATAGCTCTAGCAGCCAATGTATCTTCTTCCCATAGTGTAAACAAAACTCCTGTCAGTATACTTACTTATAGAAACAAAGCTAACAACAACAACAAAAAATAAATTTTCAAATTAATTTAATATCCAGAAAGAAGTATGAATGATCTGCCACCATGACTCAATAAGAACTTTGCCTCAAGATATTTATGATAAAGATAACAAAAGGTTGGAGATGTCTGCTCAGTTGAAAGAACGTATTGCAAATTCACTGATTATAACAGTTTGTAGCAGTAAGATTTTTTCTGCTTTTCACAAGAAAAGATGAGAGGATTTCTAACACTTTATTATGGATGATCTTAGCCTGAAGGAGAGAGTAAGAGTGTGACAATGTGGAAAAGGGAGAGGAATGTAGACCTCTACATCAGTTCCTCAGCAATGATCACATATTACATTCTGATGTTAAGAAGTGCTCAATTCCTTGGCCCCCATCTGCACTATTCTCAACAAATATGCAAACTGAATGCAGGTGTTTGATACTATGGCAGAAGCTATTATCAATAATGTGCTTTTATTCAAGTAATAATCTCAATGTAATTATCTATCATTTAGACAGTACTTTGAAGTTATTTTGTTATTCTCTGAATGTTTAAAGAGTTGTCTAATAAAACACTGCTTCTAGGTGATTTCTGTACACCATGACTAAGCACATATGAGTAAATACATGTAATATTCTTCTCCTGTTCTCCATATGAAGAATGAGAAAGAGCAAATTGGATGGAGTCTTGTTTCTGCTTTATTAAAAGTTTTAAGTAGGCACTAGGTTTGGATGGATATCAAACAGTCTCCCAGGAATGCATGAGAAATCAGCACAAGCTGAACATCTATCTGCATTACCAACTCCTCACAATGCCTTTTTTTTCAAGCCTGGAGCAAACTACCATTTTTTCTTGGGAGAACAACTGCAGCATGAAATTGGTAGGAGGTCATATGAGTCTTCCTCATTCTGGACAGTCTGGCTACTTTAAAGATGACAGCAATTCTGCTGACAAATAATCCCATGCTTGATCTTAAATCTCAGACTCAGAATAGATTTTTACTGAACTACAGGAACTGGGAAACTGCCTTTATCCAGACAGGACAAACACCTTACAAACAAGCTGTGGAGGAATTTGCCATGAGCGGGTGACTCCTCTCTCCATCAGCAGCATTGGCAGCATTGGCAGCAAAAGTGGGATCAGGTGGAGCAGTGAAGCCCAGTGTTGTCAGATGGCTGACAAAAAGAAAAGAAAAAAATACATGAGAGTTTACACGCAAGTAATTGATACCAGTACCGCCCTTTTTCTGCTGCGCAGAGAGTAGCCCAGTCTGCAGGAAATCTTGTCTGCTCTGCTTTCCTTTCTCTTTACCTTTCTTCAAACATCCTTCCGTTATTGTATAGAGTAGCAGTGACAGACAGATAAATGCCTGACTTTAACACAGCAGAGCAGCAGAGCAGAGAGACAAGGATTCATTCAGACCCTGGCTCTCATGAGGATCATCTGCCTCCCTGTACAGAAGTGCAGCTGGATTGCTGCTCTTTTGCCTCACTCATGGGAGAGCTTGTTCTTACCCACGCTCATGGTATCTTGTAGAAATCTGTTGTCTCTCCTAATCTTAATTAGAGCCACATCTGTCTTCAAAATCCTTTAGCTACATGCTGACATTTCCAAGGTAAAGTTCTCACTTTTTTTTTTCTTTTTTTCTTTTTTTTTTTTCTAATAATCCCTCTATATTAAGCGTAGATTGGAGGGAATCCCTCCTTGACACTCCAGGGCAAGGGAACAGTCAATAGTTTAATGGCAGTGGAAATGTGGATAGGGTTCACATTTCTTTGAGGGAGGAAACTAATGAGCTCAGCTGCTTAGACAGCAGAACAGCTGCTTCAGCTGTCTTTGTGTATTTCATACATAGTACATCAAAGTACTTTGTCATAGCAGGTGTCACCAGCCAATCCCTCACCAGTCAATCACTATGTCACTTTGATGGAAATCATGCTATCTTATTACATTGTGAACTGTACATTGGAAATCTCACATGATATTGAGACTAATATACGCCTGACACATTGGAGCTCCAAACTCAAAGTGCAACAAAGTGCAATTCTTCAGGGGGTGGGGGTGGGGGTGGAAAGTACCAAAGAGGTATGTCCCTTTTGAAAAAATTCTCTCATCCTTCTTGGAATGAGTGGAATGAGCTTTCCTTCTCCCTCACCTTATCTGGGATCCTCACCAGTGGTCCTAAATCATTATTTTTCTTCATCTTAGATTCTGCATAACCATTCAGTATGCAGTCAGTGGCTATACAGAAACAGCTAAGGCCATGCAGCAGATTTGTCTAGGCTATCTCAGCATGGTTCAGGATATGCCTTCAAGAAGAAACCACTCTTTCAGTCTTTCTTCCCTCAATCTCCTACCTTTTGTCTCATGTCATATTCCCAAACTCACCTCAGTCAAGCAAGGAGCAGAAAGCTTTTCACTGGAATGTTTGTGTTTGGATCCAGGGCAAGCAAAAGGGCAATTCCAGGGATGCATAGTTTTTGGATCAGTTTCAGAAAGTTGTCTCTCTGCTCTTTGGAAAAGGATATTATCTGTATGAACGACAAAACAATTACAATTGTTTAAAACAGAAAATAATTTGTCATTTCACAACCATGAAGAGTTTTCGTTTTCTCAAACCAGGAAGAATACAGTTTTGTTATATTTTACAAGTTCAAAAAATCTGAACAGTAAAAGGAAGGAGAAGCTTGAGCCTTGCAGTCCAGGGCACTGAGTGCTATAGAGAAGTACCCAAACACTGCCCAAACATTGAACAGACAGTATAAAAGCTCTTCAAACTCTTTGTGGTAAATGGCATCTTATTTGGATACACACTGCTTTTTTAGAAAAACTTGAAAAGTTATCTCTATCTTTGTTCTCACAGATGAACTCTGCACATTAATACAGAGCATGTCGCTATCCTGACAACTGAAGAGAAGAGCAACCGAAGCTTTCCATTTCCTTTGCTTTAATTCTTTTGAATAAATGCTAAATATAATATATTTCAAATACCTCTTGAAATGTTGAAATGCTCAAATGTTATACAAAAGGAGTTCCTGATTTCTCCATTAGTATATAAAGAATGTGTATATTTGCATATAACAATAGGAAATATAGCTCACGATCCTTATCATGCAGAGTTATAAATAAAGTGTTCAGTTAATCACAGGAATCCCAACAAGACATTTATGTTTCAAAGTGTGTTTTCGTCACTGACCTGCTGAGAGAAACAAGTTGCAGAGGTATTAACAATTTGTATTTAAATATAAGATTTCTAGTTTTATTTTTCCATGTTTCTTATAGCTCAAACCATCATCAGTGTCTTGTTTGGGATAGAACCAATAGGATAAACACAGCTGAAACTGATCAGGGACTTATAGCACACTCTAATGTGTCTCATCTAAATGAAGTGTTCATGGATCAAATGACACAGGTATTATGATGAAGGATTGTCTGAACTTCTTTCAGTAGATAGTGCTCTTTCATTTGATTTATGTGTTATCATGTGAAAAGCTGTGTTCATAATACATCTGATCAGAACGGGCTCCTTTGAATGTTATGATCAATCAAAAGGACTTAAGCTAAGGCAACTTTGATAAGGCTCCCACAGCATGTTAAGCTATTGTTTGATTCTGATTTTAATGGTTGCAAACTCTTGTGGTGATTTAATCTGCTGAAGGAAAAAAATAATCTACGAGATTTTTCTGTGCAGAGAGCTTATGCTGCTTAGAATTTTTTGATAACATTATTAACATACTGACTGAAATGCAATACGAATTGTGCTGTTGGGATTGTCAAACAAACTCTATCTAATTTAGCTTTTCAAGATAGAAGGCAAAATGACAGAAAAATTGATTTTCTTTTCCGTACCATGTCAATTAGCTTGAGACAATCAGCAAATCATGCTAGATCTATCTTGTACCATCCAAAAGTATTTTTCTGTTATATTTCACGAAGATCATCTTGAAAAGAGTCATTGAGTTGACAGCGGAAATGCCAGTTGTAGGTCCCAGGTTTGATAAACAGTGTCTGCCAGAGAAGAGAAAATTGCTATTTAACCTTTTATCAGGGTTCATCTATTCAGGGTAGATTGTCCACCAATCTTGTTATTTTTCAGGACAGTGACAAACCAAAAGGATTGCTTGTGTAGTGGATTTTCCAATTATTGGGGAAGAGGAAAGAATCTGAAGTCAGATGGCATTACACCATGAGCAAGAAGGCAAAAGGTACATGGTCTGCTACATCTGTTATTTCTTTCTAAGCTATAAAGATCTCTCAGTTACCTAAGGAAAAAAGGTGAAGAAATACTCTGCGACTTCCTTTTTAGAATCCAAGAAACATAGAATCATAGAATGGTCTGGGTTGAAAAGAACCACAGGGATCATCTAGTTTCAACCCCCCTGCTATGTGCAGGATCGCCAACCACCAGACCAGGTTGCCCAGAGCCACATCCAGCCTGGCCTTGAATGCCTTCAGGGATGGGGCATCCACAACCTCTTTGGGCAACCTGTTCCAGTGTGTTACCACCCTCCATGTGAAAAACTTCCTCCTAATATCTAACCTAAGCCTCCCCTATCTCACTTTAAAACCATCCTATCACTATCCACCCTTATAAACAGCCATTTCTCTTTTCTATTTGAATGTTCCCTTCAAGTACTGGAAGGCCACAATGAGGTCTCCCTGGAGCCTTCTCTTCTCCAAGCTAAACAAGCCCATTTCCCTCAACCTTTTCTCACAGGAGAGTTGCTCCAGCCCTCTGATCATCTTAGTGGCACTCCTCTGGATCCGCTCCAAGAGCCCCACACCCTTTCTGCACTGCAGACCCTAATCCTGGATGCAGAACTCCAGATGGGGCCTCAAAAGAGCTGAGTAGAGGGGGGAAATCACCTCTCTCTCCCTGCTGGCCACCCCTTTTTTAATGCAGCCTAGAACACAGTTGGCCTTCTGGGATGCAAACGCACACTGCTGACCCATGTCCAACTTCTCATCCACCAGGACACGCAGGTACTCAGCAGGGCTACTCTCAAGGAGATCTTCCCTCAGTTTGTATAAATACCTGGGATTCCACCCTGCACTTGGCCTTATTGAACCTCATTAGGTTTTCACGGGCACCTCATTAGGTTTTCATTGGCCATTAGGTTTTCACGGGCATTGTTTTCATGTAAGGTGTTAAGATTTGCATGCTTGCCATTCAATTCAAACAAGTATCTTGAAGGAAGCAAAGCATTTTGATGAAAACTCTTGAACTGAAATGAGCTGCTTTGAAATGAGCTACTTTGTTTTTCTTTTTTTTTTTTTTTTGATGCTAGAATATTTCACAAAGATATATTATTGCTGATAATATATTTTGCATTGAAAGTGATTTTGAGTTTCCTAGATTCATTTCCTAGTGATAAAGAAGATAGAGGGATGCTGAGAGAAGGAAAGCACATTTCAGATGTGCTTGTTAAAGCCTTCAAGCAACTGGAGAGAGGAAAATTAAATAAATAAACAAATAAATCGGATGTCCCATTCATAGAAGCATAAAGTAGAATAAAATCATAGAATCACCATTCAATAAAATCATTCTAATAACATCATGTTTTACTGGGTAGATAGAATTTTGTGATGAATTTTGTAAGCAGTCACATTCAAGATTGTTTCTTAAATAATCATGGCAAAGGTGACATCTTCATTGGAACTATGACCTCTGGCTTTCCAGCTATCTTACAAAGAGCAGGAGTCATGCAGTTTTATGCTTTTGTTTTGTGTGTAGGGAATAATAACAATATGTCAGACATTTGGAATTTATACCCAACTGCTCTTTCAATAAATTCTTTATTTCTTAGACGTAAATGTGAATGAACATTGGATATAAATGTTGACCTTCAGTCTGGTGTTATTTATAGAGCTGGCTTTTCACCATATCAGGTGTTGAGGGAATGAAATCACTCTATCATGCTTGAACCTAAAAACATTCAAGTAAATACAGCAGATTTTTTATCTGAATGATCTTTCGGTTTGGATTTATTTTAGTTTTGGCTTACTTTTCCACTGAATTCTGACCTTGGTGTCTCTATTAACATCAGTGATAAATACCTCCTGAGTTCAAATCGCTGTTGCTCATAAACTTCTCTGAACAAATTTTGGATAGAGAACTAAAGTACAATTCTCAACAACATCTTTTTCCAGTTGAACATTTACAGCAGTAGAATTCCTAAGTGTAATGTGTAATGCAAGATATCAGACCACTTCGAACAATGCAAGGACAGTACAGTACTAGTCATCACCTAAGGCTATACCATTCCTGAAAATTTAAACAGAGTAAGAATCCTTCTCCAGTTTAGGCAAAGTGGTAAAATAGAATTGTGTCCTAAAACTTCCCTTTAAATCTCTTCTAGAACTCATACCACATTGCCATGGTCCTATGATGTAATTAATATTTGTTGCACCATTTATTTTCAGTTAAAAAGCCTGTAATAATGTGAAGGCCATGTTGCAGCTTCAGAAACAAGAAAATGGAGTTGCTGCAAGTTTGTACCTGTTGGAAAGGGCTCTGGCACATGAAATTCCCTGCAATATACCCAAGAATTGCAAGGAAAGTGATAATTGGTGCAAGAGCATATTAACAATTAAATGTTAATGTTTGAAGTGATATCTACATTCACCCCAAAAGAACTTTCTTGCAATACTCCAGCCATCTGTCACCATTCTTCCTATCACAGTTATGTTCAATTTTTTATTTTTTTTTCTATAAAGGTGGTAATCAGTGGATGACAAAACATAGAACAGTTTTGTTTACTTATATCTGTTTCCTTCCCTTTTCCAACAGTGTATATGAATGTCTCCCTTTCAGTTGTGCATTGGAAACAATATTAACAGACTCTTACCCATCTTGATTTGTGCTGTTCCATTAAATATTTCTGTTCTTTAAGGGAATCACATGTTGGATTCTAATTTGGCAACTTTTATTATTTAGACATCATTTTCTGCCATTGTTTGCTGATGAATGTGTCTTCTTGACAGAAAAATCTCAACAACAAATAGCTCAGAGATATTAGCACTGCAGTAGATGGATTTTCTTATGCTGTTGTTACAAAATTGATCCCTTTCCTCTCAATTTCTTAATTAATTATGCATGCTTTTCCAGTGGAAATAACTGCAGATTTTCAAAAAATGTTTAATTAATGAGGCCTTCTCCTTCATGACGTTCTAGTTTAATGGCTGTTTAAAGATAATTCTCAGTCTGCTTACTTCCTGCCTCTTCCTTTTCCTCCTTACCAGTCTGCATCAGATAAAAAGAGGATTCCAAAATCTGCTTCTCTCAACAACAAAGGTAGGTCCAAAAGACAGCAAAGGATATGCTCACGATTCATTATTAACTTTGCAAGTTTTAATGAGTCCTTTCAAAGTGGTGGATTTAATGTACCTTATTCACAGTGTAAAGATAGCAAAAGCTAACTACAGCAGACTGGTGGTAAGCTTGTTCCATGACAATCAGCCACTTTAGGCCTTTTTATGTTACAGTGAAGACAACATATTACTGTTAAATAAATAATAAATAATGGCGGATGTTTTTGTTGTTGTTTTTGTGCTTTTGTGTTTTGTTTTGTTTTGTTTTGCTTTGATTTGATTTGATCCGCTTTGATTTGTTTTCAAGAGACTATAGGAACTCCAGATTTGTGTTAATTCCAACTTGGATTACCCCCACATTGTATTTCATCATCACCAAACCCTTGCTATCAAACTCTTGCTAAACTCCTCAGACCTAACATAAATTTCCCTGTGCTGCAGTAGGTGTTTCATAATCTGAAAAGGAGGTTCTGCCTTATTAAAAAGATTGCTACAACAAAACGATATTACAGCATAAAGCCCGTTCTTACAGAAATGCTGCCTCCAAAATCCATAGTGTTCAAGAAAGATGCAAATGGGTGCCTACAGCATTAGCTCTCATTAAATCTTATAACCCTGGAACAAAGGCAGTGAGGAGGAAGTTATTTACAAGAATAGGGAAAGGCTTTTTAGTTACAAATACAGCACAGTGAGTACAGAACAGATTTTTCTAAGTCTAAGCTATTTGAATACAGATATGATATTAGAAGACAATAAGATGCAGTGAAAATGACATTCTGATCTAAACATTAGGTATCATATGTGATCTAATGTAATAGTAAATTGGAGGCTGGTTTCTAACATCCCACATTATTTCAATGAGAAGCCCATATAGGAAAAAATAAACGTATTTGCACTTTACACAAGATACTTCAGGAGAAGCCAGAATTAAAGTACACTGGAACCTGAGGACAGACAGAACACCAACGCCTGATGGCACTCTAGATCCTAGACGTTGCTTTTCTAAACAGACTTCAACCAACTCTTATGGAGTCTAGATTCACAAATCTTAATTTTTATATACCTTCATGAAGTGTTAAACGTTCGTTGAAGGAAATTCCGTCCCAGATATATATTTTTTCTTTTTTAATCTGTTTCTAAATAATGACAACAAAAAAACTTTGGCAGTAAAAATAAGATTTCAGTCTTGTAGCTGTGATGTGATGTGATCAAGGAGTTTAAATGCAAGGTCCTGACTTGTGCCGATATCAGTTGAAATAATTATTGAGCAAGACAATTTTTGACTGCAACAGTGAATGTCTCCCCTTCTTCCAACTATATGTACTGTGAGCAAGGCTTCAGAAGCTTCCATAGGTTGACATAAGTATTCAGTTCTTGGATTCCATTCTTGTGACTAGTGTGGCAGAGGGATTTCACAAAATCCGCTCCTCCAGAAAAGGGAAACAGGGGACCCCAAAATAATTAAATACAGTGGCAACAATCTGAGGAGAAAGAAACTAATTTACTAGGTCTGGTGTTGGAATGCAAGATAACACACTATAATACAATATATTTAGAATTGAAGATAATAAATCAAAAAAATGAGAGAGGGTCCAAAAGGTGGATAGGCCTCACCATAATGCTGAGGTGAGATACGCAGTCCGGTTGAGCAGCAGGGAGGAGAGCAGATGAAAAAGAGCACATCAGGTAACCTTGCCAGAGGTTATATCTCCTCTCTGACCACAAAGCCCCCTGTGATGTGTAGTTCTTCTTCTCTTCCGGACAGGTGCCCAGAACTGGAGCATTAACACTTTAACTCCCAGTGCACTACATGATGTTATGATGTGGAATACCGATAACCAAAAACCATGACAAGTAACAACATTGAATGTCATGGTTACTCAAAGCTGTGCTTCTAATTGCTCATGCTAATATAACTGAAATTTCCCTCAAATACTGTTTTTACATGTCATTATATAAGAGCAGTCTGCCAAAGTATATCTATATAGGAACAGCAGAGTCTGGAAAGTTAGGCCCAGACAATATAAAGAAACAAATCTAATCTCAAAGATATCCATAATATCATACTTAACAGTAGCAGAAAAATGGTTGTCAGAGAGAATGAAGAGAAATTGCTGATCTGCACCACACAGTTTTTGAATTATTTATTGCTGAATAAACTTTTTTTGGCAATCTTATCTTGGAAGATGGAACATAACAGATGGTTTGGAGAATCCCAAGATATTTTATAAATATTGGCTCAGGCATGTGATCCGTTATACATAGCTCGTATGAGATGAAGAAAGAAGACAGAGAGATGTCAAGAGAGCTGCAGCTGGTTTGGCTAGCACTTTTTTTCCAAAGATAATTTTCTGACTACAGTATATTATTCCCCATAGGACATCCACTGTGACAGGTAGCTTGGGAAGAAAATATATGTATTTGAAATTGAATTAGGTGACAATTTTGCTGTCCTGTGCCAAAGCCTGCAGTCAGATCTAGGTACGAAAATCTCTGTGAAGCTTTCATGGTTAAAAGTTGCAGGACGTGCACAAGAGTTTATTCATGTCTCGAGCAGTAGTGTCTTAGATGCTGCCTCATCTAACACTTCAGATTGTGGAATCTACACTTGGAAATATTCAAAACCCAAATAATGTGGTGCTAAGCAACCTATGCTAGTTGCCTGCTTTAAGTGGAGTAGCGAACTTGGCAATCTCAAGAGGTACCTGCCAGCGTTGACTGTTCTATGATGCTGTAATCCTATAAAGCTATAGCAGATTTGTGCATGCTGAAACTGCCATTAAGCTGAAGTATGACTTTTGTGCTTGAAATGAACTGTTGCTTATGTTAGTACAGGGCAGAGGTTTCCTCCTTTATCATCACTTACAGTTCCTTCATCTTTTATTTACAATTAAATATCGTGATAAAGTTCTATTTTGATAGACAGAAATGTGATTAAGCCTGTAATGTATTAGCCACAACTGAATCATTTAACAGTTAAAGGTCTGTAGAATCCAACTTTGTGCCTTGAAGGAAGAAATTGTAATATTTGGAAAGAAATTACTTCTATGTGCAAATGTCTAAGGTGGTTCATGTGTTTTGGAGGTACCATGAGTGAAAACTGAATGTTTAAATGTAATGTCATACAGCAATATTTGCACATTAAAATGACTTTCATTTTGCATCAAATAAAGGGAATATATACATTATAAATATACATATCCATATATCCATATACATACATATATACATTTATACATATACATATATACATATATACTTTGCCAGCACTTATTTTGAGAAGTATTTTTTTCAAATTCTTTCAGAAATAAGGAAAAGGTTTAGCTGCTGAAAATTTCCAATCCTTTTATTATCTGTCACAGAAAATAACATATTAAATGTTTGAGTTTTTTTTCTGGATGGAAGTAAAGAAGTAATATTTTATTCATGACGAGACAAAAAAATAAATAAATGAATGAATGAATGAATGAATAAATAAATGAATAAATAAATAAATATGGAGTCACCTTGTCCAAACTACTTCATTTAGTAACTTCAGAAATGAAAAACACTAATCCATAATATGTACAGTTAATGTAATCAAGTTGTAATATCTAAGCATGCACAAATCAAGCTAAAAAAAAAAGTAAAATCTCTAGTTATCCGTGTTTTAGAATTATCACTGGCTCACAGCTTCCCATCTGAAATACAGGCCAGCAAACTTTGTTCAGAGTTGCTTACTACTGATCAGCCTAAAACATATGGGCAACATGCAGTACAGAGATGGTTTGTCCTGAGATAGTTTGAAATTATTTTGATGCATTCTGGCACATCTACCAAAACAAGTACAGTATCATTAGTAACTCACAGCTTCTCAAACTTTTTATATCCTGTAGTCTTGAGGATCTTCATGTTCAGTGCCTCCATGCAGCATTACTAACACAGGTATTTCCTCACAGTTTGTAAGTAATGTCTCAAAACTGTAAACCTGTCAGACTGTGAAATATATTCTACTTTCTGAGAAGGAATTCACTTGAAACAGATAGAAACACATTTACAGCTATTAGTAAAACCTGGGGTTGGCTTTCTTGTTTTGTGCATTGATGTTTGTTTGTAATAATACATAAAAAGAGCATGAAAAATTCTGTTCCACCATGTTCTTATACTATACCATAACTCCTGCACCACTTCTTACGGTTTTTAATCGTAGTCTACATATTTTCTACCACATCATATAAATTTGCTTGATAAAATATGATCTGCACTGAAACTTTGGCTCATTTTTCCTGGCTAAATGCTACATTATTTTTTCTGAAATTCCTTGCAATTAGAGATTTGCATGAATAAATATACTTCTGCAAAGAGTTAAAGGTACAATGAGGGCCAGCAGAGAGGAAGATGTACAATAGAGATAACCCTGAAGAACAACATGATCTTCAAGTTAGAAGAAATGGATAAAATCAATTTATTATCTCATGATGAGGAAAAGAAGTTAAAGATCAGAAAGCTGGACTTATAAGTGAGATAGCTTTAATTCTCTAAAGAATCCAGAGGCAACATAAGTAAATTAGACAGTAATAAGCCAACATTATCAGACTAGAAGTTAATAATTACTTTGGTCAAGAGTTGAATGCAAATCAGAGCACATTTTTGACCAGTCCTCTAGAAGTGCTCTGGTAAACTTTTTATTTCTCTATTATTAGGTCTGGAAAAAAATGCCAAATTTTTCAACATTGAGTAACAACAATGATCACTGTAGGTTTTTGTTGTTCTGGAGTCATTTTTGGATGATCTGAGATGAAGCAAAGCAAGTTTAAACAAAGTGGAGAAGTATAACTTAAGATTAGCCAGGTCCTGCGATTCCACACATACTTTATTTTGTTTGACAAAAAAAAAGAAAACTCTGAAAGTTGGTCAGCCTACTGCTGGAAATTGATCTTTTAAATGTTTGGGTTTTTTTTTATTGGATTTTATCTGCCCTTTTACTTTGGTGCTCTATAGTTATTTATTAAACGTTATTACTGACAAAATATACTGTTTAATAAGGGGTGAATTGTTTGAAACTGGAAATGTTTCCTCCAGTTTCTCTGTAGTAACAGTCCCAGATTTCTTCCTAGAGAAAAACAATGAAAAGAACTGTAATGCAGGGGCTTTGTTCCTTGCTATTCCCCTAAAAGATAGCTGTATATTTTTTATTTACCCTATTGGAAGTATATTAACAATTCCCTGATGTGAATTACAATAGATGTATCTTTCTCTTGTAGATATAATCTTTAATGCAATGAGCTCAAATTAAAGGATAGGCAATACATTATTAAGAAAATCACTCTACAGATTCCTCCTAATGATGCAAGGAAAGTTACTTGTAGTTGAAAAATTAGCAGTTTTTCAGAATTTCTGACAACATACCTAGGTTTGCCACCTCATCAACCATTTCCACTCTATTCAGATAAGCCAACTGTCTGATGATCTGAACACTGTTCTTCCAAATCCCTCTGCTCATGTATTCATATGATTTTCATATTACATACGTATTCTAAATGGGCTTAAAATCTAACTGCCTGGAAAAGTACTCATATTTAGAGACAAGATGGTGATCTACTTCTTACCTCTATTTTTGAAGAGCAACTTGATGTATCTAAATTAGATCTATCTCTGGTCTGCAAAATCTTATTTTCCACTCACTGATTGTCCTCTTCCCCTTCTCTACTTTTGCTTTAACTTTTTTCTTATTTATTTTACATGTGTTTTTAAGGTTTCATCTCATGTATATCTCTGTTGCAAGAAAGATCTCAGTGTGGTTATCAGGGGAACACTCTCCACAGAATGTGGAGTCAAGAAATAGGACAGATGGGCAGACCTCTAAAAGTATAGTGGGTTCTCATTAACATACCTGAACAATAAAATCAAAACTCAGAGTATTTTTTCTAGAGCAGAGAAGACAAGTGTTAGATGGTGTAATCCAGCCTGCAGGCCTCTGCCACTGTGCTCCTTCTTTATTTTTCTAAAGTCTTGCAAAGTTAGATTAAATATTTGTACTCTGGATAAAAGATTTCTGGTCTAAAAGAAGTCTATATGCTATGAAAGAAACATTTTTCAATATAGGGTTTCTTCCTGAACAGTGGAAAGAAATAGATATCTTCAGAAGGCAAATCTTTCACTTGATTAATTTTATAATAGTGGGACCAATCATTGTCAAGGGATATCTATTTTCCCTCAGGACACAAAGATATTGCTGAATTCTGCCACAGCTCAAGTTTTGATAAATGACTAAAAGCAGTTTAGATACTGATATGCAAGAATGGGTCAAATACACATTGATAATAAGGCTAAAGTATTAGTGAAGGAGATGTTTGTTTCTAGTCATCAAACTAGTTTGACAGTACTTACACTAATGTGTTCTTTAATAACTTTCTAGACATTTCCATTTGTGGGAAAAAAAAAGCACTGTTTCCATGCAACCTTTCTGAAACAGAAAGGTTTCTGAATTCATCATGCAGATTGTTTTCTGTTTTTTTTTTTTTTCTTGCCAACAACTGAACAAATATTCTGCAGAATTATCAGTGCATGCTTGCTATGTATTTATCTATTTCTATACTCACTTTCTACTTCTGGTTGCAACTGCAAACAGGTGGTTGAGGGTGAAGTTTTAATTTGATCTAGAATGGCTGTCCCTGGAGTTCAAAGATTTAAAGTAGAGTAGATATAGAAGAAAGTTCCACATACATAAGCAATTCATACAATTGTGACACATAACGATCTACAGTTTCTACCACTTTTTCATTCCTCCCACAACTGAAAAAAAGTGCTACAAACCAATATGGAGCGACGCTGCAAACTGTGCAATCGTTATCATCTGTTTTTTACAGTCAAATATAAGAATCCTAAGACTTCAGATCTTTCCTACTGTCAGGTTGTTGTCACTCACATTGACGATGTGAAGTATATTATCTGTTTCCTTGTTCTTGAATTCTGTACCGTATAGTGAAATGTGTATTTCATGAGGCCTATCTTCTATCTCTGATCATTTACAAGTCTTCCTGAACAAGAGCTCCCTCTGAAAGTACAGTTAATGAGTTACCATAGCTATTTCCCTGAGGACACTCTTTTCTAATTTCTTTGCTTTCTTTGTGGTTTTATTCAAAATTATATATGATACCTGCATGAACTGTATGTTTTGCTCTCCATTGTTAATTAAGCTAACTAGTGAGCAGTTCTGCAGGTTTGATTTCAATTATTTATTGCACTTACTTGGGAAAAAAAGAAGAAAGAGAAAAAAAAGAAAATAAAAACAGTTGTCATTAAAAGGAAAAAAAACAAAAACAAAACCAAAATTGTTTTCAGAAATGCTTTCTAACTGTCCTCAGAAAGAAAATACCATAATATTCTACTATGCAGAAGTCTGGGAAAGAAAGTCAGACTACAATTATTGCAATTGTATCTTTTCTCCTTTTGATTACAGTTAATGTTAATAAAATTATTAAGGTCTAAGGATTACACTGACATGCATTCAAAATAAACACAATGATTATTTACTGTCTTTAAGAATTTGGCTTTCCTGGGCTCCAAAAGAGATGTCTGGGAGCTGAGACAAAACCACACGGTGACCATACAGGAGCAAGCTCTATGAACTGATGGAGAAAAATAAACACATCAGTTATGGTAAACAATGAAAACTTACTCAGAAGATCTCCAATTCAGGTTCTTCCTTGACAGATAAGATATATTGGTATTAATGGAATTTAATGGAATTTAACATGTAGGATTTGTTTGCTCATAATCTGAATATGTAAATGACAAGAGAAAACAGAGAGGAAAGGGAAAGGAAAGGGAGAGGAGTTGGAAGAGATCTTCAAAGTTCAATGGAAAAAAAAATATATATTTAATTTTAAACTTTGTTGCTTATATCACTGGTCTGCTCCTGACAGCACACATTATGCTAAATACTGAAAATATATTTGTTTGTAACAAAAAAAGGATTTTTCAAATCTCTGTGGCCTTACAGACCACTCTAACTGCACAAAGAACACATGCCCAATGCCAATGTCATGTTAACAATCATGATTATTGTAGTATAAATTAATCCTTTTTTAGGGAATTTTAGTAATCATAGCAAACTTCAGTAACCCTTAATGATGCAAATGTTGTGCTCTGATGCCCTGTGTGTTGCAGACATCACTGAGTTCTAGCTGTTAAATTTTTCTGGGGAGGGAAAATGTCTTTTCCAGCGATCAATGAGCTGTCTACGACAGCCTCAAGGGAGAGTTATCATCAGCAATGTTTTTTCTGCTTAACTAGCTAATATGAAAGTTCTTGTTGTTAAAATACACCAGTCCATAAAAGGCACATTATAAATACAGAAAAATATATTTCATTGTTTGATCTTTCCTTTGAAGAGACCAGCATGCTGGCAACAGTTTGCTTCTTTAAAAGCTTCCTTTCCAAAAATGACAAAAAAAAAAATCTCCCGTTGACAGTGAAGGGCTTTGAATCACACTTGGACATTCTAATGAATATTTCATTTTTCATTATGTATAAATTTTGCAAAATGATTGCCATAAGTAAAACTTGAAAACTTAATGCCAAATGTCATGTTGGGATTGGAGATGATACCTATATCATTCAAAACAGTGAGATGCTTTATCCAAAACTCAGGTATCTGATTTTAATAATCTGTTTACAAAAAGCTTAATAAATGGAACAGATACCTGTAATAGGTTTCATCTGTTCTAAACCAGGCATGTAAGATGCAATTCAGATCAAGACTTGGATGATGGCTTCAGAAACTTAAATTTGACAATCTGAATCCACAGTATAATTTCACCCTCAAAGTAATTCTCTTACTGATATTTGAAGTATATTGAGATGAATCACGTTTTGACTTAGAATACCATCCAGTTTACGAGAGTGTGTTTGTACATTTAAGTAATGATAATAACATTCTCAAATATATATTTCCTCTTCCTTGAGAAGTGAGGGGAAAAAAAAAAAAAAAGGTATAGGAAGAGAAAAAAATCAGGCTTTTGACCATGAAATTCATTTCTTCCTCTCTGTGACAGCTAGAGATTAGAGATTCTGGTTGCAACTGCCTGGAAATCTGCAACATGATTTTCACGGAATAGTTCAATCTATGTCTTTCAAATGTATATTATCTATGACTTTAAGAAAAGCTTCGTAAAAACTGTTCGGGTTTGCAGCATAAAGATCTGGAAATTGAATCAACAGAGTAACAGTTGAGTCACTTCATCCTCCTGTAAAGACTTTGCAGAATTGTTGAGACATAAAAGGAGACAGCGTACAAAAAGTAAATGTGACAAGTCAACATAAAAACAAGTCTGAAACAGCTGATGGGAATATTTTGTTAGCAAAATCCTCATCCCTCCCTATAATGTATTCACCATCACCTCCTCCATTCCAAGAGGTGTTTTATTTTAGCAACATGATGACTTCTGCAATAGGAGCCATCTCCAGAACTGCTCTGTAGAGGTGGGGTTTGCAATACCTCCCTTAGGTTCTTTCCTACATGCCTAAAAAGGAAAATTGAAAATTAGAGCATACTTCTATCTGTCTGACAAGCAAAGCCAGAAGCTTGACATGACAGATTGATATTTGGAAGATTAAGAGGATACTAGTTCCAAAATTTTGTTTTAAATACTAAATTCCCCTATGAGAGGACAGTATAAAGACTGCCCAAGTGATATACCTTCTCTTCTCTTTTTACTATATATAAAGCCCAGACTTCAAAATCATATAAGATGGCTTAATTCTCTTGCCCACTGTGTACGAAGCTGTCTATAGTTAACAGGAAATTTGAAGTTCAAGAATATGCTTAAATTCATTGTGTCCACTTCTGGAAATAATCAGCACTGTGGTAACAGATACTTCTGACAGGAAATCATCTGCAAAGGTTCAGAGAAAAACCTTGTGCAGATCAAGTTTTGGACTCAATATCCTTTTTCAGCAAATAGGAAGTATTAATTCAGTGATGATGGCTTTAAATATTTTCCTCAAAGGAAAAAGAAGTCAAAGCACGCAGTGTCTTACCTAAAGTCACACAAATGGCAGTATTAAGGGGAACATTGAATTTGATCCCCTAATAAGGCAATAGACCATGCTCTGAAGTAAGCAAAACCTCATTTTCTCTTTTAGTTAGCCAAGTAGAGAGTTTTCCATTATGTGTCAAAAGATCAGATCTGATTAGATGCAAACTTGTGTCACTAAAGTTTTAACCCTATCAGTGAATGATATCAGAGGTGGCCAAAAATGTTGGATTGAAATTTGGATTTGACAGCAAAAGTAACTGATTTCACATTCATTGTTGGTGTTTGATTGGCTGATTAGTCAGTTTAGGTTGAAATCTTTAAACAGCAGAAATGCCACCCTACTGAAATGCAGAATACTGAAAAGGTCAAAGAAGAGAGAATTCCCCCTTTAATTCATGAAGAAAGAGACATTAGAGCCCACGGAGCATACACACATGACAAAGGTTGTAATGAGAAAAGAAAATGGCAAACAGATAATCCATTTCTGTGAAAAAGATTTTAAGAGGAGTAGAAAAGGGCACATGTCCCATATTTATCATTCTTTTGAGTATCTCCACATGCAGAATGCAGACAACCATTCCTAGAGGAAAAGGAAAATGAGCCACCTCATTGTTAAGAGCAAATACGTATCTCCCAAACTTCAATTCTTATATAGACAAGAAATGCTGAGATGTGGCATTTTTTAATAAAAACAGACATGCAGGGAAGAATGTAATTAAAAGAATGGTGTGTATTTTGTTTTGAAAATTCATTCATTCATTTCCTGCAGAATTTAAGAATGAAGAGCTGTCAACTATCCTTTGCCAGCTGAAAAGACTGATGGAGTGTGGAAGAATATTTTTAGTTTTGTTTGTTTTGTTTTAAATATTCCAGATAAAGAAATTTGGATCAGGTATATGAGTTTGTTGTTTTCATTTTTTTCCCTGTATAATTTACCTACTATATTAGAAAACACATGCATAGCCATTTGTCATACAATCATTCAAATACAGAATATGTTACTACTGTGCATACCAACTACACCTGTGTCTAGGTAAGATTTCTTAAAGCAGTTTGTTTCTACCACTAGAAAATACACAGACAAGTCAGTCTTTGCTCTCTTCATGTTTGCATATGTATTTGCATAGGAATATTTATCTTGACATGTACCTACACACACACACAAAAAAAAAAAAAAGGACAACAAACTATAAGAATAGGAAAATAAAAGTATTATGGAAAGAAAAACTTCTTAGAATTCTCATATTCCCTTGAGCTTTTCCCCAAGGCAATTGCCAAGACTGTATCTTTAAATATATGCTAGTTCTATGAATAGTTGTTTCTAAAAATATTCAGGCTTTTGCTGCTAAGGCTGAAATTTGACGCTCTGGAACATTCTGCTTTTACAGTTCTTAAACCGAAAAGTGAATTTTGTGATAACCATTTCTCTCCTTCCTTCTTTCTTTCTCTCCCTCTCAAGCTTTCCCATATATTCCTGACTCCCTTGTTATTATATTCAATCCTATATTCTCTATACAGAAATTCTGAGTGGTACTAGAAGTAGATGTATGAGATGAAGGCAGGTGTTTGAAGACAAGAAAAAGGTGATGAAATAGGGCAGCATCCCTGTACTATTCCATTGCTCTGTACTGTTATTTTTTGCAGCTGAAATTGTCTAGGAATGCAAGATGTAACACAAAGAGACTCAAAAAGAAATACCATTTCTTCAAGAAAGCACTCAAAGATATTGAGAACTAAAATGAGCAAAAGTTTTTCCCATTTTGCAATGCCTGAAGTCTTGAATTTGCTTAATAGAGTACACTTACAGAAAGAAGAATGAGTAGTTATCTAACTGTTCTAAAGAGATTTGAAATAATATTGTACTTTCAGAGAAAAGAAATAACTGTATCGCTTTCATAAAAGATCAAAAACAGAGAGAAACTTCTGAAGCTTTTCTACTACCTCAGAGGCTATTAAGTCAGGCATGCACTTTTGAATGATTTGCGGAATCCCTACTTTGGGAGTAGATAATGGTGGTGCTTGGAGACCTGAGATAGAATATCTCAACTCAATCGTAAATAAATAAATAAATAAATAAATAAATAAATAAAATTGTGGTGTTTGCCAGAATGTAATTAGACCACATTATATGTTTAAGAGAAAAGCCTTAAGTTAGTTTTCAAAATGTATATTCACAGTAGAATTGGAGACAAAAGTAGAATCTCCAAGAGAATGAAAAAGCACAGGAAGCAGCAAAGAGTACATGCAATATAGAGGAAAGGGGGAGACTTCGGTAATGTCCTAACATTGCATGGAACACTTAAATCTGAAGATTCAAACCCACTTTTCAAAAGACTTCAGAGAAATGTATTTTACAGAACAGGAAAGCTCAGTACTTGACATAGAGCTGTTTGCAGTACTAACAGCTACTTCAGAGAAGAATACCTCACAGTGGATTTTATACAAGAAGAGGAATACACTGTGATTGAGGATTGCACTAAACATCAAGGATGACCTTTTTAATTCTAGGTTTAAAATCTGGACAAGTTACTGCGATAGCTGAAGTTATAGTTATAGTTGAGTACATGAAAAGGGAAAATGGGTCATGTGGAACAGAAATAAAATTTAAATTATATCACGGGAAGAACATTTCAACTCTGAATAATCAGAGCTGGGTGTAAAAGTCAACATATATTGAAAAGGTAGATTTACAAGTGCTAACGTATGCAAGATCTGTCTGACTTTAGTAACTTGATTCAATTGCTCAGGCAAAGGCTTAAAACGTTACCCAAAATTCCTAGCAAGATATAAAACACCGTGTTACGTCTGGCAGGTATAAAATGGGAGATATGGGGCATGAATTTTTTTTGGAGTGATAGTCAGAGCTCAAAACCACACACCAAGCTGTGTTGACTACCTTTCCTATTTTCTATTTCTAGTAACATGATTTTATGCTGCCAGCTATCAACAGATGGAAACCTGCATCATAGAAACCTCAACATAATTATCTACTGGGAGATAAACATATGTAAGATAGGTATCCAAACACATCATTTGCCTAAGGACCAAGAAAAGTTAGTTTTTCTCAGGGTGTCATGGTTTTATGATTTTTGGTCATCAGTATTCCACACCATAACATCATGTAATGCATTGGGGGTGGGGTTTGATTTCTGCCGAATGTTCGTCCGTCGGAGAAGAACTACATTTCCCCAGGAGACTTTGCGGTCAGCAAGGGGATATAACTCCAAGCAAGGTCACCTGATCCTTCTTCTTTGCCTGCTCTTCGCTGTCTGCGCTTCGCTGTCTGCGCTTCGCTGCTATCTGCGCTTCGCCGCCTGCGCTTCGCCGTCTGTACTTCAGTCACCCAACTGGACTGCACTTCTCACCCCAGCATTGTGGTGAGGTCTATACAATTCAAACAGACTCTCTCTCTCTCTCTCTCTACTATATTTAGTAAAATCATTTGTTCCACCTCAGATCAGTGCTGTTGTTTTCAAGTATTTTGGGGTCCCCTGCTTCCCCTTTCCCAGAGGCGCGGATTCGCAGATCCCTCCGCCCTGCTGGTCACGGAACTGGGCCGGACCAGCCCATAAACTGTTGACACAGGGTCTGACAAATAAGATTGGATGAACAGTGCCAACTATGCAGCTGTGGATTAGTAGCAGAATTTAGCCAAGAAACTAGTTAACTGACATTTACATGTTAGCTAATGAACTGCTCTTGGCTCCTCTATGTTTTTCAGCAGTAAACTGGGGTTGCAACTTTGAAAAAGGGTCCTGTGTCTCCTAAAATATTGATCAACATAAAGCGTAGAAACATCCTAGTTGTTATCAACACAGTGTTAAAAACAAAGGTATTGAAAATGCTTTTAAATATATTTAATTAAACAGGAAAAAAAAATACAAGGGCAGGGAACTATACTTGTGAGAACAATAGCATATCAAAAGCAGGAGTTAATTTAAAACAACCAAACAGGAGTGCAATTACCCTAATGAGGTTGCTGTTATTAGTTAATTACTAAAGATCTGTGGTTTAACCAGCAACTATTGACAGCAACAAGAATTACAAGAGGATCCGATCATTCAAATCCTCAACTCATTAGGAGTCATGAGATCCTAAAATAGCAATAGACAAGACTGAGCTGTACAGTGTTGCTAATAAAACACTCAGGCTCCTTTAGAAAAATCCAGCGTGAAAGAAAGCATCATTATTTGTCCTTTTTTCACCATAATGACAAGAAGGAATTCCAATATTTTTGGTGTGCATATATATATATATATATATACACACCCGTATATTGAAAAGTTGGAATATACTTATTATAATAACACTAATTTTATCATTATGATATTTAGCCCTTATTATTTATGTAAAATAGCATGACTGCATTCTCCTTCTGAAGTTGCTTCTTGTTTGAATGCACCATGTATCTCTGTGCATGTCCATGCTGCTAAGAGCCTCTTCAGTTTCTTTCAGCAATTCTAAACAGGATAAGGTTCAAATTATCATTATTATTACAACACTCTTATTTACACAATGATTACTTTATTGGAAGCCTCAAATGATCCTTTAAAAATAACTCATCAAAAGTTTCAGTTTCTATAATCACTGCATGGATAAGGTGACATTTTGTTAAGGCGTATTTATTGGTAAAAAACATATTTCAGAGGAGTATCAGATAGTGCAATATTTTGCTATGTTTTTAAAATAAGTATAAGCTTTAAAGATGTCAGTAATAGGGAAGAAAAAGACAAATGTAAGTTGATGTATAGGCTGGAAGTGTAAATTGGTTGTCATAAGAGAAAGATGAATGGGAGCGTGAAGTCCTCTGAAAGCCTGACTCCTTTGAAATGATACAACAGTGATATATGATTAATGTTATTCAAGTGTGGTTCTCAGAGCAGATGCCAGCAGATATCAATAGTATTGCACCAGGTCACAGAAACTGGGACCTTTGCTAATGGCTTCCTGGCAGACAAGTGAAAGTCTATCACTTCATCCCAGGTAGGATTTCAGTCTCTGGAAAGTGTGGGTTCCCACTGCATATTTCCATAGCAGTTTGGTGGGAGCACAGATGTGCTAGAAGGTTAAGAATGTCACAGGTAGCAAAGGGATTTTAGATGGTCACAGCTCTAGTCATGCTACTGCAGCAGCTCCATATCCTGTTGATGTGTACACCTGGGAAGTATTATGTACACGTACCAGGAAAGAATGAATCCTGAGCAGATCTGGTACTCTAAACACACAGGAGGAGGCAAAGGACAATTCTATTCAGAAGAAAGTTCATTGCAGTGAAATCATTTTCACTTAGCTTGAAATATTACCTTGCTTGAATTGTTTCTTTCCCCACAATTGAAGAAGGTGATAATTTTAATAAGTCCATTTTTATCTGCATATGCCCAAGTGTTTTGCATGTTGTAAATGAAGCATTTCCCTCATTTCCTACAAAATCATTTAAAACAAATGTCTTCTGTCAGAAGCTGGCTTCCCCCAACTTCAGTTAAACTTCAGAATAACTTTCATGCATCAGAGGCTGCACCAAATAGATCAGTCAGTTCTATCTTCTCCACATCAGCTTTGTACTGCCATATGGCCAACATTGATTCTTCAGGCACTGCAGAGAATTTCACTACATTTTTCAATTTTCTGGCAATTGCACCTTTAACTGAGGGTGAAATTATTATGGCTTTTGCTGTCATCTTGACTTTATTCAAAGTACTTAATGTATCCTGATTTATTCAGTGTTAAAAAAATCCTGTTTAATCATTTCGTTTTGACACTAACAGATTACTTCCCACATGGTATTTATTAAAACAATCCATGCAGCATTGTTTGTTTTTGTATTTTTCTTCATTTTTCTAAAAAAAAAAAAACCCTCTGATTCTGGATTTAAATTTTGAAATGCAAAAGTCTTGGTGGATTGAAAAATAACACTCTTCACTGAATGGATTTTCAGCAGTATCAATGTTTTTATCCATCTGAATGTGCATTTAATCTAAAAGTCAAGTTCAAATGTGAAGTGTAAGAACTCCAAAGTAAATTATTACAAAATCAAACAAGAGTCTTATTTAAAACTAAGGGTGTCCATTCATTACTTTACTTGAAAGGAGTTAATTGCATTCAAAGTTTCACAGACATAACTAGAGGGAAGAGAATTTATCTCTTGAGATGTTTATTTCTACCATGCTTGACTTCCCAGAGAAAAGTTATCAGTCTGACCCTAAAATATTTTATCATGGCTGGCAGATCAAACACTTTTTCACCTCCGTTGTGCTAAAGCTTAATCATACAATAGCCTAAGTATTTATACATCTGCTCTTCAGTCCTCTATTCTGATTAATGATAATTTACAGGGAAGTGACAAATGGCTGTAATAAGTGGTTATTGAGCAAATTCTTTTCTTGCCCCTACTTTAGTAAATCCAAAGCAGACACAAGTCCCGAAGACTTACGTCAGCAACGGACAAACACTTCTGTGTTTGCAGCACTTAATTCAACTAACATTCAGTTGTTCAATTCCTGCTGTTGGTACAGCTCTCTTGTGATTTTGGGTAAACTCTTTAATTTGTCATTGTGACAGCCTTTCCTCTGCACAATGATATCACTTCTCACTCTTTTCATTTGCTTAAATCCCAGAGAAGAAGTCCTCTTCCAAAATGCTGTATAAATCCATAGTGTACAGCTGACACTTGAGCTGAAGACTGCTACATCATGCTGTGTTGGGTCCTAAAACTCTTTTGTATGAACACCACATCTGATAATGTCTCAGTTTTCAGACTAGCCTGTAGATGTAGATGTCAGACACCCAGGGACATGGGCTGGTAGCCTTCTTGACCTTGTATACAACTCCCCAAAATTGGATACTTTGTTGATCCTCTAGATACCGTAGTACAAAAAACAGCAATATTTTGCGCATCGAAAAAAAAATAGAAACACATCTGAGACCTTCTGGTCGTCTACCTTCATAATCAGTAATGGGCGTTGCTAATAAAAGGAGGCTGAAACATCGTATTTCCATGAACGTTCTCCAAACGAGCGGGCGCCGCATTTCTGCACAGCCTTTGCCCAGCAGATGGCGCTGTTGTTTCTCCCGATCTACTGAGCTCGGGCTGAGCCCAAAGACGCACTGCGCTGTCACACCGCTACGCGTCCTCTTAGTGTCCGGGATCCTTGGCAAAGCTTGCTTCAAGCTGGATTGGCTCCTTCCTCCGGACTATGTTGAAAATTTCCCTGGATAGCTTCAAAGAGAATTCTGTTTTTTAAAAACAAAACCAACCACAAAACAAACAGAAAACATTCACCTACTCTTGTAATATTCTACTTGGATTTTTTTATTTTTTTTATTTTTTTTAATAAAAATTCACACTTAAGAGAAGAATTTCTATTCCTCAGTGAAAGAATCTCTTTGTTATCATTTATATCTTTCAAAGATAAATGTGATATGAATCACATGTGCCAGACTTTAATGGGAATACCACAAAGCTGAAACAATCAGGTCTGGGAGATTCCTAAAATACCTTGATGACAACTTTCTGATACAGATACAAAGGAAGCCAACTAGGAAAGGTGCCTTCCAAGATCTGTTACTTGTGAACAGAGAAGGTCTCGTGGGTAAAGTGGTGATTGGTTGCCACCAGTGATTATGATTATTCAAAATCTTTCATGATAGGAGGAAAACAGTGACCAAAACCTTAACCCTGGATATGGAGACAGCAAATTTCAGGCTGATCATGGAATTAGTTGGTAAGATCCCCTGGTGAAGCACTTTTGAGGGCATTGAATTCATCAGTGCTGGTGACTTTTTAAGTACTCCTTCCTGAGAGCACAGGAACAGGTGATTCCAAAATGTCAGAAGTCAAGCAGGCAGGGCAAAAAACTAGCTTGCCTGAACGAGGATCTTCTAGACCTCAGGCAGAAGAAGAAAGTTTATGGCCTCTGGAAACAAGATCAGCAACATGGGAAGACTATAGCATTCTACTTGCCTTTGTAGGGAGAAAATTTTTGCAGACACTGGCTCATCACTTGGTGAGAATGGGACATAGATAAATGGAGACGCTTAGTGCCCTTTTCGCCTCTGTCTTTAGCAATCCAAGTGCCCCATGCCCTGAACTTGTGCAGGATTAGCTGCTAGATCTTAGGAATCTAAAGAGGTCCTAGTTGGCCTGAATCTGACAAACGTTCCAATTTTCAAAAAGGGCAAGAAGAAAGACCCTGGTAATTAAAGGCTTGTCAGTCTCACTTCAGTGTTTGGTAAAATGATGGGAAAAATTATGTTGGAAGTTACTGAAAAACACCTGAAGGACAATATGGTCATTGGCTACAGCCAACACAGGTTCATGAGGAGAAGATTCTGCTTAATTAATTTGATCTCCTTTTATGACAAGGTCACTTATCTATTTGACCAAGTGAAATCAGTTTATGTTTTCTTTGGATTTCAATAAAGATTTCAGCACTGTTTCTCATAGTATTCTTCTGGACAAAATGTCCAGCATATGGTAAGGCAAAAGCATAATGAGATAGCTGAGCAATTGGCTGATGGGTCAGGCTCAAAGGATTATTGAAAATGAGGCTACATCAAACTGGTGGAAAGTCAGCAGTGGGGTTCCTCACAACTCCATTTTAAGGCCAGCTCTCTTTAATGTTTTTTTAAACGATTGGATATAGAACTAGAAAGTATTTTGAGTAAAGTTGCAGTTGAAACTAAATTAGGAGGAATGTTGACTCCATCAAGAGTGGAGAGGCCTTGCAGAAAGGTCAAGGCAAGTTCGAAAGCTGGGCAATCACCAACTGCATGAAGTTTAGCAAGAGCAAGCACCAGATTCTGCATCTGGGAATGGGCAACTCTGGCTATACATACTGACTGTGGGATGAGATACTGGAGAATAGCAATGATGAAAGTGATTTGGGGGTTTTGGTTGACAGGAAGTTGAACATGAGTCAACAGTTAGCCAAGAAGGCCAAGCATATCCTGGTACATCATGCACAGCATCTCTAACAGGTCAAGGGAAGTGATTGCCCCACTCTACACTGCACTGGTGCAGCCTCACTTTGAGTATTGTGTGCAATTTTGGGTGCCATAGCACAAAAGGGACATAAAACTATTAGAGTGTCCAAAGGAGGGCTACAAAGAAGGGTATAGAGGGGAAAATGTGTGAGGAGCAGCTGAAGTCTCCTGATTTGTTCAGTCCAGAGAAAAGGTGATTGAGGAGAGGCTCCATTGCAGACTCATGAGATGGAGTACAAAGGGCAGATGCTGATCTTGTCTCTCTAGTGACCAGTGATAGAAATCAAGGGAATGGCACAAAGCTGGAACAACGGAGGTTCAGGTTGGATATCAGGAAAATGTTCTTCACCAGAGAGCGACTGGGCACTGGAACAGGCTCCCCAGGGAAGCGGTCAGAGCCCTAAGCTGCTGGAGTTCAAGAAGTATCTGGACAACACCCTCAGACACATGGTCTGACTATGGGTGATGCCGTGTGGAGACAGGAGCTGGACTCAGTGATCTTTATGGGTCCTTTCCAACCCAGGATATTCTATGATGCTATGATCCAGTGAGCAAACCTCTCCATGCCTTAAGCACTGCTGAAGGAGGGATCATGCAGAGCAGCTCAAGGGGTGCCAGAAGGCCATTGTTCTCACACTAGGAAGTGCTGTATCAGTTTTTCAAATCTGGGATCTTTGGATTTAGTTTTTTTTCAGGCACCAGCACACAAGGTCATCTTTTCAAAGCTGTTTTCCTTTTGTTGATCAGAACACAAAAGCCCAGATCAGTGGGACTAAAATTCTGCGATGAAATGTATTTCCTGACGGTATTAATAAAAGTCCCTGAAATGTCATTTGATGCATACCATACATAAATACTGAGCTGGAATGCTCACACGATCCTCCATTCATCTATTCCAGAGAAATGTCATTAGTGAAATGCTAATGGAATGTGACAAAATACCTAAGCCAGAAACCTCATGAGACAAATTAAGGCCACTTGACTTTTCCCAAGCTTTGTAATAGCTGATGAGGTACTGACAGGGTCAGAGAAAGACTTTACGTAGCTGTTGGGAAATAATGGCAAGGTCTATTGAAAATGACTATAATTTCTGGCTGACCCCGGGTTTCCGAACTACTTTGCAAGAAAACAGAAAGTAAAGCCTCAGAAAAAGAAGAAGACTTAAGTAGATACAGAGGAGAATTTGTAATTGCTCTCGAAATGTTGCTCCTGTTGTTCGTTCTGATCTGCAGAGTCATCTCAACATAGAAGAAACAACTTTAGTTTATGGGACAAACTTAAGGAGATAGTCACTGAAAAATTTGTATACATTTCCTCCACTGTCTTTCCTGTGTTTTGTTTGTTTGCTTGTTTGTTTGTATTTAAGGTCTACAGTAATTCTTTTCCCACATGTAATATTAAATTCAGATCTCTTTTCTGAGGAACATCTATTTTTGTTAAATTTGTTCTACATTAGTGAGTCCATTCCTTGGCTTGTTCCGGAGAACTGGAAGAACACTCTTCACCTCCAAACACAGGTGATTAAAGCAAATGGGAAGAAAGAATAAAGTGTTTTTCCTCAGCGTTAGATTTTGAAAGGAATGGATTATCACAGGAGTCAAAAAGCAGAAACTGACTGAAACATAAAAGCCAGAACTGTATGTGCCCGTACCTCTTACAGAAGAGGTGGATCAGAAGCATCCAAACAGGAACAGAGACCTCAATTTATCTCTTGTAATGAAACAGATTCTAGATGAAACTTGACATGAGTTTGAAAAGACGGTTTGTAGTTAAGCTACACCAAGTTCGTGAGGGAGAAGTGGAAAACCAAAAACAAAACACACACACACACAATAGTAGAAACAAATCAGGATATATATGTGAGAGAACCACCTTTAACTGGCATCCTGAGCCAGGTTGTAAGACTCTTTGTTTACAAACAAGTGGAATTTGAAAGGTGGGCAGGAGCAATATAATATGCTAAAACTGTACCTGGAAGGACTTCCGAAGAGCAGAAGTTTTTCATCAGTACCTCTAAAAATGTTATTTATGAAATCATAAGAAAAAAATATATTAGTATCAATGACAACAAGTATGAATAATTAAAGCAAAAAAAGAGAAGAGAGATACTTGTGGGTAATGAGGTTTTCATGGATTTTACAAAGAATACAGATAGATGTACACTTAAATTGATCATTCATGTACAATCAAAAAAAAAAAAAAAAAAAGAAGAAAGAAAAAAAGAAAAAAAAAGGTAACATATAGCTAAAAAAAAAAAAGAAGCAGCTGTGGGTTTGTTAGAGAATCACAGAATCTTCTGATCCGTAGTCAGATGCATTATTCAGTTATCTACCAATTAACTGCATTCTGCTGAGCTCTTCTCTTGATACCAGAAACAATTTTTTTTGCTTATCCTCCACTGACTTTTCTTTAGCAACAAGATTCTTTATCAGTCCTGAGTGCATTTCCCCAAGGTGTAGGCAGATGTAATTACAGGCTATACAATTAAAAAGGGATTGCACTTAAGTCCCTATACTGTGACCAGTGTTTCTTATTCTGATCCTGCTTTATAGAACTGCAGAAATGTAACTTTATTCTAATCCACATCTTTAAATCTATCTGTAGTATGTCAGAGAGAGGTATGTTTTTCCACCATAACATTTTTACCTAAAGAGATTGAAAAAAACTGCTTTTTCTTGAGGGGTCTTTCATGATGGCCTTTTATGAGATCCTTCCCTTTAAGTCACCTAGTGAAATTCCTATTTGTCTCTGATTAAACTGTCATTCAAGCCAGCTGTTTGTCTACAGATTTGTTATGGTCTACAGAAGTCAACAGGAGTCTGTCCATTGATTTAAAGAGGCTTTAAATCAGAATTTTTAGGGGCCAAATCTTAATCCCACTGAACATAAACCCTTACAGCCCCATTGATTTCAGTAAGGCCAGAATTCTGCCTCAGATATACAGTAGAAAGATGAAAAGTTTAGCTACTGCCATGGAGCATAGGGGGAACATGCCAAATAACATAGGGGAACCTGAATCACTGTTTTTTCTTCTTTGTGTACAGGAAAAATCACTGAATAAAACTAACTTTGGAAAACCAGTGAGGACTACTCAAAAAACAAGCTCATACAGAAAATCAGCGAATGCAAGAGGAGGCTTACATGCACTTACAAACTAGTGAAATTGACACTATAACAAATTCAATGAAATCTTGTATCAACAAGTCAAAATAGTATAAGCATTACTTTGTATATACTGATTGTCATAATTTCACAGTGCCTGAAATACATGATCCCAAGGCCACTATGGGGCTAAAGTGATGAAATATTTACATTATTCATCTGTAGGAAATTTGATGGCTGAATTATTAGAACTGATTCTTATTTGCTCTGTTATCCCAAGGGTTCCCAGATGGAAACAGTGTAAAACCTCCATATAGCATTTCAGAGGAGCTTGACCCTCTCCAAACACACCTCCATGACCAGAGGCATCCCTTTCTTCCCTTCATGCCCTACCTGCTAGCATAACCTTTTCTCCATATCTGGATTTTATTTCAGTTGTACTTAGTCTTATCTACTCTTCACCTCTGCCTGAGAGAGTGTGAAGCATACTTACCCACAACAATGATGCTAAATCCAGCCATGTAGTATCATCCATAGTATAAAAGAAGACAATTTTGAACTTTTTAGCTCCTGCTTCCTGCTGTCAAACTGAGATGAAATTCAGCCAATTAACCTTAGTTTAAGTGGACAATGAAAATGTGTCCATTCAAAGTCCCCACTAAGAAAAATTGTATATATTTTACTCTTCGGTATCAATTCAAAGCAAAAAATATATTCACTTTAGAATATTTAGAACAGAAATGCTCAATTTCTGGACAAACATCACATACGTATTCCCTTGACAGGACAGGAAGAAATGATTTTAAACTAAAGGAGAGGAGATTTAGATTTGATGTCAGGGGAAGTTTTTCACAGAGAGGGTGGTGAGGCACTGGCACAGGCTGACCAGAGGGGTAATGGATGCCCTACTCCTGGAAGAGTTCAAGGCCAGGTTGGATGGAGCCCAGGGCAACCTGATCTAGTAATGATTTAGCGGCTGGCAACAGTGCCTGCAGCAGGTGTTCGGAATTTGATGATTTTGAGACTCCCTCAAACCTAAGTCATTCTATGATTCTATACTTTATGTAGTCACATATGTCGAAATTAAACTGCACCTACTTATACCACAGCCGAGTTTAGGATGCTGTGTGTTCAAAACACCAGCAACAGAACAGCAACAGCAACAACAACAACAAAAATATGCAATTTGAAAAAAATATAGGTATGAACATAAACATCTGCAGAACACAGGTACACCAGTAATGGCCTTCAGTGTACATCTTAAAAGCTGAATTGCTTCTGTGCTCTTAATGCAGGCATTGTGTGGTATTTGTTGCATTAAAGCTGTAATATCACGAAATAATTACCATTCTGGAGTGAGGTTTGCCAGTGTGCTTACTAAGTAAAATCAACTCTTTGAGGACTGCTACCAGCAATGGATACTGGGGCATAAGATATAAGGAAATGTATTTCTCTTTAAATTATTTATCATAATCATAAACACACACACCATAAAAGACACAAGGGCTTTTTAAAGGAGAAAAAAAAATGTAATTAAAAAAAATAAATCTTTGTAAAATGTGATTTTCAGTGCCATTTACAGTACGTTCCCTAAAGCTCACTGTTAAACTGCGGACATCCCATGTTTGTGTATTTGTTGAAATTTCTGTTATCTAAGGACACAACGGTATAATTACCCTGAGTCATTAGGAGCACCTTTGATTGTTCATTAGACACAAAAAAATGAGGTGTGTAACATAACGTATATTTAGGACAGAGATGCACGTAGATATGAGCAGACAAATCACTGCTAACAAAATGATCACAATTAATAACAACATTTGATAACAGCAACAACAACAACAACAAAAAGACAGAGATTTACAATAATGTTATTGCTGTGGATACTTGCCCTGTATAATAACAATGTACATATACACAAGGAAGAAAATGCTCAGCAGCACTATCTGCATTACACAGATTCTGTCTGCACTAATATGTGCCACATGATTCCTGTCACTGAAAATCTACTGTCGAGCAAAGCAGAGCTTCTACCAGCTAAGGAAAACCTAGACTTTCATGTAATTCTTGCATATAATCCACCTATTTTCTTTTTCCTAGTGGCAACGTAATGTGGCTTCCTCTTGGCTGTTGATCAATACCAAAATGCACATAATAGCATACACCCACACTGTCTTAGCTTTGACTTCTCTGACTGCATCAAGATAAGCACAAGCAGTCAGACACAAACTGCATTCTTCAAATGGAGCCTTCAGACCACCGATTCAATGATTTTCTACAGGATGTGAACATGTACATCTATTTTAGGGCATCACACATCTCTTATCTCACATGTAGACATGAATTCTTCACAACCCAGTCCACAATGGACTGTCAGAAGATATCTCAAAATTTGTGTCTGCACGACAGAAGATATTTCTCCATCTCCAGGAAATCACATCATTACTACATCATGCATAACGTTTTTTATCCTTATTTGCTTTATTTTCTTCATAAACTCTAGATTGTGTGTTATATTTCATTATTTGAAAAAACAAAACACATTTTCTTCAAAGTTTTAAAATTTCTTTTGAATGTATCTGTCCAAAACCATAAAAGAAAGAAAACAATTAAAGCTCTCTGTAAAAGGGAAGAGATTTAAGCAATAAATCACTTTGATTAGAAAGCTAAGGGAAAAGACCTTTCCTGCTTATTTACATTTCCCTAAAAATAGGTCTTCAGACTCTAATGAAACTTTGCCACTATGCCTGGCAACTACAGCACATCAAAGAAGACATATTTATACTCCCTTCTGAATTTTGTTTTGCAGTCCCCGACTATCTTATACTGCAAACAGTTATAACTCAGCAGTTATTCACTAATAGCTCTTAGCAATTACCTTTTTGACAATGCCGCTGTCTACGGAACAGAACAAGTTTATAACAGATGGTAGTCTCTGCCCTCAGTGTGACTTTTAAGTTCATAGTGGCATCACCTCATGTTGACTCCCAGTCTACTTATCACAGAGCAGAAATACATGCTCATTTCTCTTCTGGGAGTCAGTGATACAACAGAAGCTGAATTCAGCCTGTTGTAGTATACAAAATGGTTATACATTTCCAGAATTCAAAACTTTTTGCTGGCTTTGAAAAATTAGATGTCAACCTTTCAATTTATGTTTGGCTTGTTTCTTGTTTATCTCTGTGAACTGCAGAGCCTCCTTTCATTCTAGCTGAGCAAAGCACCAGATTATGCATTGCATCTGTTAGAGCACAGAAGACTTGTGTGTTTTAAAGCATTTATAATTCTCTTTGAGCTTGCCAGTTTTGGATGAATTTAACTATGTCCAGTAAGGGTTTAAGGAAGCAAGAAAGCTCTGCATGTGTTTGATGCACAATTTATCACTGCCTGCAGAATGCATCAGATAAACAACAAAAAACAGTTCTTAGAATTAATCTCCACAGAAAGGACAGACTGGAAGAATTTGCACTATGGCCCTCTGAGCTTGATGTGCAGTGAGTTGTCAATCACTGCAGCTGTCAGTTAAGCAAAATAGAGGGAAGGGACAGGTAAGCCTCAAATTTTGAGGATTAGAATTACACACTCTAAATGTATGTATTGAACTAGGATAAATTGGAGAAGAAAATGAAAAGTGTAATTGAAAAGAGAGAATGTATTAGGTTTAAATAACTCATTATTTTTCCATTACTAACAGTCATATGAATCTCCAGATATGTGCAGTTTTTGTGTTCTCTGTTGAGTTACTAAACTCAGAATTTCATTGAAAGCTTCCATCTCTGGATGCTCATACTGACATTGATCAGAAAAGCTGAAGCTATCAAGTAGAGAGATTGCAAAGGACAAATAAAATGCTGGAACTTTTCATTTTTTTCTTGGCTTTTTAAAGAGTAGCTACATTTTCAGGGATTGTGAAAGCAAGAGAAGATCTCGACAAGCAAGCTATAAATTGAGTTGATAAAATATATTAGCTTTATGACTTTTGGGAACCTAGGAATTGTCATACTGGGCCAAGTGAATATTTTCTCTCATCCAGTAGGAAATTCCAGATGTCTCAAGGAGAGATAATAGGAAGCTCACAAGATAATTCTTTGTTAATGTTGCCTAACAGTTGGTGCCATATAGCTATCCCACATAATTCTTATTATTTACATCAATGTCCAGATGTTTTTTGAACCCTGATATTTTTGACAATTTTTTTTTTAATTTGCACTGGTTTGCTGATCACTGTGTGAAGAATATAAATACCGTTTGAAAAATTGTGTTTCTTTTGCTTTTAATTTGAAATCTTCTGCTTCTTGTATTGTAGTACAGAGTAATGGTAGGGCAAAATCTGAAAATGGTGTGAACCTGAATGTAAAGCACCAAAACAGAATTTTATACACCTGGTACTCATGAAGTATTTTAGGGTGACTATTTAAATCATTCTGTGACTTAATTTCCCACATGTTCATGTAGTTACCTGTATCTGTGTGCTAATCACTTTATTCTGATGCATTAATTACTTAAAAATACTTTTGATCCTTCTCATAGATTTTCCATATTTAATTTTTGCATTATTCTCTACCTCTTATAGAGTACATAAAAAAATTTCTTTGTTAAGGTTTCCCAAACCTACTGTTTGACTCTGGAGTAAACAATATCACTAACTTATGGAAATCAGAATTAAAAATAGTGCAAATTTCTTGAGATCTTCCCACAGAGGAGCCCACCAATAAAATCCAAGAAACTTAAAGGTGACACCTAACCTGTTGTGGATCTAATAGATTTTACAAATCTGTTATCTGAATATTTCAGTTGATGCCTTGATTTCACAAGCAGAGACCACACAGCACTTTCTTTACAGACACTTTTTCCTATTCATGGGCGTGTAGGTGATTCTCATATTCCAGTCCTTCCTCCAGAATAAAAAAGTTCATACGCCTTTCACCTTTTCTTATTATAACTACTCTTTTCTATAGAACTAGACTTTCTACTCTTTCAGCAAGGTATACTTGAACTCAATAGCCTGAACAATTGTTTCTCTTAGTTTCCTAAAGTGGAAGCTACATAGCTTTGTGCATTGCGTTACGGACAACCTGTCTCCTATGGGGCTATGCTTTGTTTGCCTGGGCTGTCAAAAATCTGGAAAAGTAAATCCTCAGCCAGTATCATCCATAAAATATATTTTTCCTTCATTTTGGCATTCTAAGGTTGTTGATGCTTGTGGCACTTAAGAGGCCTGCCTGTTATCATTCCTTCATGAAATAAGCATTTTCTGTTTATGCTTTAGTCTTTATAAATCTGATTAAAGCACTTCTAATAATAATATATTGTTCTGATTCATAGTAAACAACACAAAAAGCTGTTGTTGATGCTGTGTTTGATTGTTGTTTTGTTTTGTTTTTTTTCCTAATGGAAAGAGTTTCAACAAAAGAAATATCTGCCAGAGCTGGGCTAGTAAAGTATGCTTGAAGTGAAATCATCCAGAAACTGAGTCAAGATTTATTTTACCTTGGGCAGAGTCTCCAACTGGAGAATACAGTTATTCTAGGCGTACTAACACGTAAGGAGCCACAAAAACAGGGCTGCTCTAAGAGGAAGATGACCCAGGATCTGTGGGTGCCTACCACATAAACATTTTCATCAACAATCCACAGTCCTATTATATCTGAGCAGAGCTGGGTTGATGACAGCAACAGGTCTACAGTAGTCTAGTGAGCATCTGACGTGTTTAAAGGAAGGTCAGGCCAGATGGAAATCCATCCAAAAAGAGATGAGAGTATAAATTGACCATTGCTTCTGGGCCATAGAAGAGGATATGTAGGTCCAAGATGAGATTGCTCAGGGCAGTTAATGTCTATCCCTGCACTCAGCCCTGGAGACTAGTTTCTCATACACTTAGTGGGGACACCCCAGATCAAACCAATCTGATTACACATCTAAGAGTGAAGACAGTGGGCCAAACACCTTGATTTGTCTTTTAGTATCAACTCTCAACTGCATACATCATGTGGAGTATAATTAATAGGATAGCTAGGTAGAGTAGATGAACTGTAGAAAGTTTCAGCTAGATTTGTATTCTAAAAGAGCTCAGGTAGTATACAATGACTCCAATAAAGATTGTGCTGCCCTTTGGGGGTAACTGCTGTTATGCTTGGGCACAGCTGTAGATACAAAGAAATGAACTACTTGCCTAAAGTGCAAAGCAAATCACAAATTATTTCATTATTACTTGGGGAAAGTATTTCAATTAAATTAATTACTCTGTTTGCAGTTTATTTTGGTTAGTTCAAGCTTAAATTAAAAGGAAAGACTACACCACTGAAAAGGAGCGAAGATGCTTTAGCATAGATGGAATACAAATGCCTATAAAACTGAAAGTAGGGACTAGCTTCAGTAGAATTTGCCTTTTCTCTGTCTGAAATGAGGGCTCTTTTTTCTGCAAATGCGAGTGTATTTATGGTTTGGGATACAATCCTGATGATTAATTAAATAATGCAGAGGACAAAATCAAATGTTTTTAACTATTGTAAATTTGGAATCACATTGTTCCCAAATCAGTGCACTGATTTTTCGTAAGGTCTTACAGACACAGTGGATTTTGTTTAGGATTGATTTCTCCATATGCTTGTAAGAATTTAAGCAACAAGCCCATGTCTTGCAATTTCTACCTTAATATCTTTCATAGTTTCATGGTTTAATGCATCTTCTTCAGTTTAAATGCTTTTTGTATTATGGATATAAAATATCAGATGTGCAAGAGGTTTTGAGTAAGATATCGTCAAAGCCAAGGTGATAAATCAGATTTTACAACCAAAGGCACAAAAGTCATGTTTGATCAATACCAATCTCTTGCTCCTATGGATAATTCACAGTGTCAAATAATTCACAGTGTCAAATGGACAGCGTGTATCAGAGCAAACAATCCCAGACTACTTCAAGATATAATGAAAATAAGAGACTATGGCAACTTGATCTGGGTTTCAGAACACACACATTTCTACCTGTTCTGGCATAGATATTAGCCAGTAATTTGTTCCCAATCAGTAAAAACAGTCAGTTTAATTGAAATAACTGCATTCAGAACGATTTTAGTGCATGCTAGGAAGAAGTTATAGGCAGGACAAACAGCACAATATGCTTCCCATACGAATATGTCACGTTCTTTAACACTCAGAGACTTAAATTGTACTTATTTAAGTGTAACAGGAGTGTATGTGATCTCTGTTAGTGGAGAGTGCTTTCTTAAGAAATAAAAAGTATACTTTTATTCTTCTCAAAGATATTCACTAACTCATCAATTCTTTAGTGAGCACCAGTCTATACCAGTGCTCATCAGCAGCTTTCATGCAATGCCCAGACATCCTTTCTAAAGTGCCATCCCATGAAATCAGGGGATGGTTGTCACCACCTCAGCCCACACTCTGCCAGCCCTGTTTATACCCATTTTCATCAGATATTAACCAAAACAAGAACAAACAAATCATATTGCTCTCTGGGGCAAGTGATAGTGAAAACAAGCCAGGCCAGCTATCATTCTGCAAGTTGACCTGATGTATAAGATGATTCTCTGTAGCCCAATGCTTTTGCTATTATAAGTGTTGGGCATCTACTATTGCAGCAACAAACTTTGCCAAAATAGATCACTTCTTTCTCCCATGTATGTCTCAGGCTGCTACTGTCAGCCAAAATGATGCTTATGGTGATGAATAGGAAATAATAACTTCTGGGAAGCAGTGATTATTCCCAGCAGTAGTAACAATTGTTGTCACTTATTCTCTGCTCTCACTTATCCAGTTCCCTATTCCTCCTCTTCTCCGTGGCAGAAGCTTGGCTTCCCTTGGTAGAACAAGACATTTTGACTGATGAGATTGTATGATACTGCTTGCATTTAATGGCAAGAAAATAATATTCTTCTTGCAACAGAATAATAGGAGGTTGGCTACAAGAAGTCAGTCTTCTGCTATTGGGGAGTAAAGATGCTAGATTTACCAACAACTTCTCAGTCTATCAAGCTAATATGCAGCGAGCTGTAGGTGAGAATAAGACAGTTTTGACTGAATAGAAAAGAAGACAGAAGGAAAATCTGCTGCTCTACAGAGAGGGTTAAGGTGGAGGGTAAAGAAGCTAGGATGCAGTTTCTATAACCATGATGCAGAGAAATGGTAAGGCTTTGGGGACACAGGTCTGAGATCAGATCTGTTATTTTCAATTCACTGAACTGCAGCAGATCATACAACACAAAGTGTGTAAATGCTGACACCATAATAACATAAAATAGGAATGCATTAAAGCTTCACTAGCTCAGCTTTTCCATTTCTTCATCCGCATGAGATGCTCCTTCTTAAGGTAGGACTCTTACAAGTAGGTCATTTGAATACAACATTTACACAACAAACTGAACCATTAGTTTAAATCGCTTAGGTACTACATCTTTTTTTTTTTTTTTTTTTTTTTTAAGATAAGCTTAAATTAGACTGAAGTTCTATGAACCTAATTAAGAAAAAGCAAAACCTTCTCTTTTGCAAATTTGCATTCAAATGTATAATGAGCTAAAGGCAAGTTACAAAATGGTATTTACATGTTTCAGTGAAGCCCAAGCAGAAATTAGGTTCTTAAAATGTGTGTTATTAAATTACCTCCAGAGATCTAGAGACACAGTTTGTTTTTCAAACAAAATGAAACATATTTCATAAGCACCAAGCTCTTTACATTTATGATACAAGTCTGGAAATAAAGGTCCTCGAAGGCATGAAAGGTAGTTCTAAAATCACTGCTATGTTAAAAATCACACAAACCTAACCAAAGCAAACCAAACCAGCTCTATACCATCCTGTGCAATACTGTCACCATGTTTTTCATCAGAGAACACATAAACAAAAGACTTTCCAGGTTTCCAGTTTTCTAGCCATGAAATGGTATGGCCTAGAGAAAAAAGATATTACCTATCCCTACACAAGTTTGTCCTGCTATAAGGCTGTCACAGCAGCAGTAACACTACTTTAACACATTTCAACAAATTTATTCTTAGCTTTTTCCTCAAATCACTTTGGCAATGGATATTTCATAAGTTTCCTATTTAATCTTATTATTCTTTGCTTCTTTTCTTTCTTAGACTAATACGAGAAAGTATAAAAAACCTTACTGAAGTCAGCATCTGCCGGCATTATTAGTGGTGACTGTGAAGAAATGTAAGCATATATATACATATAATATGGACAAATGTGAATAGTTTTCTAAACTTTTTTAACTTTTTAAACCAGAACCTTGATTAGTCACCTGCCAAGTGTGTCTTGGGCAATCCAAGACACTTCGGGGTATCCAAGACATTATCATGAGCTTAGAAAATGTTTTAGAGGATCTAGGGAAAGCTAAACTTTTCTGGAGCAGCAGATGTAGGAACACCTCAAATGTCACAAAATGCTTATGTTTGCCTTTAAAGAAGGGCATTAAGATGCAATTAATACTATGATGTTACCAATCTTTTTATGGGCTTCTAAAACATGAAGAAGGTATTTAGTTAGCAATTAGGATTCTAAGAAAGTGACTAGACCTGAATGTGAGACTATGCAGATGTAAAATGCAAGATTTTTAAAAGAAAATATGCATTTTTCAAATATATTTGAGACAATAGGTATTGTAGTTGCAACAAAACCTAGGAGTACTGAAAGGTACCATGAAAAATAAAAGAGAGAAGTTTTGTGATGCTCATTTTACCACTGTACATTATAGTACTGCAATTGGTTGCACATACCTAGTCCCCTGAAGTCATTCATTGTCTTCTGGCTGTCTGTCTTAAATTTTTAATTTTAGTAATATCATTATAACCTCAGATTTTTAAACTCTCTTTTTTTTTTTTCTAAAGTCTTGAAGAGAGAATTAGAACACGGAGGATGATGCTATTTTGCTACAGGGAGAAAATATAAGGTGGAACAACTTTTAAATTTTATTTGGAAACTAACCTGATACAGCATATAAATATATTGCTATACCAAGTAAGCAGGAAATCAAAATATGAACTTCCAAAGCACATAAGGCAAGAAGAATGCAATTCCTTTTCAGAATGACTGTTCTAAAGATATTTACAATTTCATTTATGAAACTGTAAATATCTTAAAGCTACATATTTCCCCTTGGGCCCATAGGAAAGGTCTGTGGCCACTGAGTTAGATTATGTTATTTGCTGTCCAAAATTCAAACACTGGACTGTTGACATCACTATCATCTAATGTCATTTACAGTTTGCCAGAGATTTATTCTTATGTGCAATTAACAACACTGCTCTCATGTTCTAGGCTTACAAAGTGAACTCGCTAGCAGTATGCTGATTTGGAGGAAATGGAGAAATACGAGACTTTAAAAACCCTTGAGCATAATAAAGAGTTCATTTGGGTTTGTTTTTGTTTTAAGAGCATACCCTCTGTTCTCTAGTACTCACTGCAGAGGCATGCTTTATCAATAGGCTGTATAATTGTGGTTATTCTAGACACAACAGGGTTATAAAACAAAACAATCCTTTGTTTTCCTGACAAATGAATGCTATTTCCACAAGTTTCAATTAAAGCAATCAGAAGTGCTGCTAAGGGGTTTCCATCAAAAATGATAATTAAGGCAGATGACTCTCCAGCATCTGGGAGTAACTTTCTCTTGTTCTTGTTATAATTCATTACTGTCCCGTGAGAACAACACTACATACATTTTGCTGCTACCCAGGTGAGAAAGTGAGGTAACTTCTCCAGTAATGGCTTAATTCAAATTCGTGTTACTTTATGTACCATACCCATACCAGAACTTTTGCACTTAGTTTGTGAATTGCTCACAGTTCACAGCTGTTTAACTGTTTCAATTACTAGGCAGCAACAGAATTTTATGGTGAAAAAGCTAATGGCAGGGAATAGGCGAGGGCAAACTATCTCATGTATGAAACACTTTGGTCTGGACGGGACACTTTGACTTAAAGTAATGCACTTTTCTAGAATTTTAATTTTATCTGGACTTTGAGTGGATGTTCTATTAATACATACAAAATTTAATTGAGACTTGTGCTTAGCTTGCGGTTGGATTTGGTGATCTTTAAGGTTTTTTCCAACCTGAGCAATTCTATGATTCTATTTATTTTGTCTCTTTGCTTGTTGGAGTTGACCTAATAACCACAAAATGAAGGGAAAATCTGATCATTGGACTTGTATGTGACTATGATGACACACCTGTGATCCCAACTCACATCCATGAGACTTGCTACTCATTGAGATACCGCACTGAAGACAGAAAAGGCTGTAAAGTCCACAAGTCCTTGCATCATGTAATGTAAGCATTCCTACCACAGCATGTTTTGGTCATAGAATCATAGAATTGTGTGAGTTGGAAGAGATCTCTAAAGGCCATCTAGCCTAACTCCCATAGCTCCCTTCTTCTTCTTACAATAACAGTAGTGAAGCACTGTAACAGGTTTTTATGGTGTAGGATATTGACAGCTGGAATGGATCCAGTGTCATAAACATCATGGCTGCAAAAGTCAAACACTTTGTCCTAATTCAGTTACTCTGCTAGGAATCACTCATTCATATTAATAAAATAGCAATACCAACATCTGTGAGAAAAAACTTATTTGAAACTGTGTGCTATGTATTGACAGGACGATGGTGATAGAAGCAAGGAAATGCAGTAAGAATTTATTTATTCAAGTAATAACGATATTATTTTGTATCCATGTTTTTAATCAAATTTGAAATGAACAAATGATGAATTGACAACTTTTTTTTTTTTTTTTTTTTTTTGGAAAAGCTACTGTGGTAGAAACAATCAAAATGAAACCACGCCTCATAAATGATCTCGCCATTCAATGGGCTAGATTATGAACTCAATTACATTGATATGAATCTGTAATAGATACATGAAAAGCAATTAATCTTCTTGTTATTCTCACAATTTTAGTTGCAAATACAATTTGCCGTGACATGCCTGAGCATCTGAATCTGATGACCTTCAAATTCTCACAAAGACTTTGCAAAGAGCATCACTACTCTAAGCCGCTCATCCATATGGGTATCAGAAAGCTTAAGCATAAGTATTTGTTATGAAAGGACTAGATAAAGTCAGTACTGGCTGAATAAAAAATATCTTCACACCACACTTTACAGTTCATTGCTAAGATATGAAGGTATTTTAAATGGTTTCCTGCATACCTAGACAGTAGCTCCTAATCAATTCTGTATTTGTTTTAGTGTTTTAGAGGAAGGAATAGAAAAGATATATATATATTTTAAAATATTGCATGTTCCTTCCAGGGTTTGCAAATTCTGTCAATAAATGGTTTGCACCAGTCTTCTGAGTTCTGGTTCTTAGATGAATAAGATAACCCAACCCACTGTTGCAAGTGCAAAATGCAATCTATGAATGCAAAAATATAGTTTATAGGTTTACATGTATTTAATAAAATCTATCTCTTCTATAGGCTTTCTCAAATTGAAGTCTTCTTCATTTAGATAGCATGCACTCTTTAATGAGTTAGGACTATCTTAAATTTATATAGAAGCTGTTTAACTAGCAGCACTATATCTCAAGATCTAAATCTTAAAATGCTGGAGCAGGAAGATTTGCATTCTTCATAAATATGGAAGGTGTCTTGTGTAGACTATGTTGCTCACTGATCTCTTGTCTATGTGCTTATCACTGATGTTTTCAACTTATATATGTTGGTTACATTGCTATAATAATTTATGTATGCTTTCATAATTTTCAGGCCTCTATATATTTACCTTAGACATTATTGTCTATTCTTTCTTTGGTGTGAGACCTACACACATCAGCCCCTTCACATGACAATCCAAGTGGTCTCCTATCCCAGATGAGATATATGTATCACAGTGGCACATAGAAGACTGACAGAGGTTCTCATCCCACACACATAAGATTAAGGAAGTAGTAACAATAATAATTATTCTTTGTTTGTAATATCATTTTTTAAAAAGATACTGCATATTTCTAGTCAGAACATAACTGGAGAAACATCATACAAGTGCTGAACCCCTATCTGACAGCTACCCACAAAGTACTTATTCACAACTAATTTAGCAGTTTTTTTACTCTGTTCCATTGCTTTAAGGTTTTCATTTCACAATCTGATTAGCTCAGAAATATTATCAGTTTCTTTTCTAATCTGTGAGGCAATGATGAATTCAGCCAGGGCCAAGAGGGAGGTCATGAGCAACCTACAAGGTAGTATCAAAATTCGAAATGATTTTGAGAAACAGGAGAAATAAGGTGAAATCCAACAGGGTGAAATTCAATAATGAGAAATACAAAGCACTGCACCCCAGAAAAAGAAATCAAATATGTAACTACAAAATACAGAATAACTCACAAGGCAGCAGTGTGCCAAGAGAGACCTAGGAATGATAGTACATTCTGAGAAGAATAAAAGTCAACAGAGACATGATAATTCATAACTGGTATTCATTTCATTCTGGTATTCATTAGGACCATGTGAGAAGTAAGATATGGGAAATAATTATTAAAGTTCACTTGCCAACATTCCAGGGAGTTACTGTATAACTTTAAGCACTATAGTAGAAGACACACATCGTCTCAAAAGTCTGAAGGAGAAACAATAGAAGCTTAGAAGACATGGTTTACAGGGAAAGGTTGAAAAAATTGCTTTCCTTTCATCTACAGGAGAGAAGACAGGGACCGAGACAGGGTGACTACCATCAATATGTAAAGTAGTTATATAAAAATGATGATTAATTTTTTTGTACGTGCAGAAGGGATAAGGAAAAAAGAAATCAGTTCAGGTTGCAACAAAAAAAAAAAAAAACAAAACACAACAACAACAAAAGACAAACAGGAAACACATTCTGATAGCAAGGGAGTAAGGCACTGGAAGAAGTTACTTGATGACTCCATAGAATTTGAGCCAGAGGATGTTTGTAGAAAAGCATATGACAGAAACTGTTAAGATATACCTATCTCATTTCATGTCATAGAATGGCTTGGGTTGTGAGAGACCTTAAAGATCATCTAATTCCATCCCCTTGTCATGACGAGTGAGATTAAAATATGTTCTCTAATATCATGTTAAGATTTATGTTTCCATATTTTTAAATACTTGAAGGTAGAATCAATGGTATTTGAAAAGAACTAGAAACGTTTGTAGGAGTGGTAAGGAAGAAAAAACTATTTAAACATGGAAAAGAAATTTGAACTCACAAGTCCATTGATGGTGAGTCTACAGTATACTCATGGTATGCATTTTTAAAATACTTTAAGAGTACTGAAAGGATGTAGGTATCCTTGTTCTATAGCAAAAGTATAAAATCAGAGTGCAAATAAACTGTTTTTGTTTTCATTTTCAATAGGACATTTCTAGGACTCTCTGTTCAGTCTTGTCTTCAAGAGTGGATTGCAGCACACTAATTTTGCCTACAGCAACTAAAATGTTTATGTCTGAGTTTATTGTCCTTGCCACCTTTTGTGGAAAGGAAGGAAAAATGTGATGTGATGGAATGATTATTCCAATAAACCTACTTAGAATCCTACTTTGGGATGTGATTAACTGTGCTGTGCAACTGTCTGGTTTCTTTCACTGTCTGTAAGAAAAGTAATTAGCTTAATTTTACCCACAATCTCCGTGGTCATAATTCTACAAGCTGAAAAGCTAGTTCTTGCTTTCTCTCATACTGAAGGAGTTTTTAATATTGAAAGCAACACAGCTAGTACAGACACTGCTAGAAAGCATTTTTGCATTACTCCCTGCTGTCAAAGAAATCTTCAGTGCAAATTTCTGGCTTTGTACTGGAGCTAAAATCTACACAGAATAATAGCTTCTACCTCATTTTGCTCTGAAATGAAGCATAGGCTTTTTCTTCTCTTTTCCAAATGCAGTTCCTGCGACTGTATCTCCAAACATCATCCATGTCTTTATGCTTCCCAGTTCACAGTGCACTGTTCCATTATAAATAGCCTGGTTTTGTCTATGGGCCATTTTTATTATGTGCTGAAATTGATTAAGAAAGTAATTAGTAAAGATTTTCAAAAGTAGAATATTATTTTGGCATGAAGATATCATATGGGCTAATTAGCTTAAGGTCAAACATATGTTACTGAATACAGTCTAGGTAATTTCATAAAAACAATGAGACTTTTGGAGCACCGGCAAGACAAAGATTAGGAAAGCTTTCTCATTATTATGCTCACTCTCTGCTTTCATGTTATATATCTAAGTTAATCATTAAGTTATTTAGAAGACAGGCAGTGAAGAAACCCAAAGGGGAAGCACTAAGACTTCATTTTAGTAAGAATATTTCCTTTTGAGAAAAGAAAGAGAGGAAGAGGAATAGAGAGAAAGGGAAATAAAAGAAGAGAAAGGGAGAGAAAGGGTGAAAATAGATGCTTTATTCACTCATTACTTCATTTTTTGAGCAATTACTCATATTATATTGTATATGAAGAAACTGAAATGTTTTACTTTTGATATTACTGTCTATATTTGTCGTTCTAGGACGACAAAATATTGCATGTATATTTCAGGATAAATAATTTAATGGCCAAAGACATCAACTTTAATGATTAGTGTACAGACCTGTGTTTGCCAGTTTGCTATCTGAAGTGCTTAAGGTAAAATACATTTTATTGGTAAAATGACTCTTCTTCAAGTGCTAGTATTGACACTGTCCAGCAAGATATGTTGATACAATTTCATGTATAATAGCCATTTTACAGCACTGTGTATATTTCAATGAAGAGTTTGCTTTTTTTCTACTGCTAGTGAAAATTTCTTTCTTTCTCACTTATAATAAGCTTGTGGCTGAATTTTACATTCCCATGATTTGTTCTGTGACATGGCTGGATGAGAGGAATATTCCATGCCATTTGTCATCATGTTCAGCTATAAAACTGGGAGAAGTTGGCCAGGGGGTTGTCATTACTCGAGGATTGCCAGGTGGGAAGCAATTACATTGTACAGCACTTATTCTCCTCTTTTCTTTCCTTCTTCTTTTTTTTTTTTTTTTTTTTTTTAATTTCTTTCTTTCTTTCTTTCTTTCTTTCTTTCTTTCTTTCTTTCTTTCTTTCTTTCTTTCTTTCTTTCTTTCTTTCTTTCTTTCTTTTTTTCTTATTAAACTCTCTAATCTGAGTTCTTACACTTCTACCTTTTCAGACTGTCTCTCCATCCTACTGTTGTGAGGTAACAAGCAAGCAGTTGTGTGGTCCTTAGTCACCTGCCAGGTTAAGCTAAAACATTTCATTAACACCACCTTTCTAACAGCATTACTTTACTATAGCAAATACTAGAAGCTTATTAGTCATTGACCAAATTTCACAGTAGTGTCAAAACACTTCAGCATTTCCTTATACACACAGTCACTTACACACACCATGATTTTTTTTTTCTAATTCTCTCCTAATGTTCATTTGTATTCTGAGGATAGAAAATGTACATAGTAATAAATACAGTGTATTCTGTTCTGAATTTATATGCAACAGTCCTTTCCTTTCCTCTCTTAATAGTATGAGAACTTTTCAGGTTGTTAATCTATTTTATGCACTGTAGAATTGGCCACTGTTGTGGCTAAGATGAGAAGAATTCAGTAACAGTAGAAGTTCCTCCCACACTTACGTCTTCATGACAATAAATAACAGAAACAATATGCAGAAGTTAAGATAAAAGTCTGATTTTTTTTACTATCTCCCTATTAATTTATTAAAGATAGCAGGAAAAGATTCCATAAAATGAAAAAATAATACAATATTTATCAAAATGTTACATTTTAAAAACCTATGTTGATATTGTTCCTATTTTTGTTTTACATTAAAAACTGGAGCATCTAACAGTATTCATGTTTCAACATGAAACACATAATGGATTTTTTTCTTCTATTTTTACAGTAATTGTTTTATACTGAAGAAGGAAATCAAATTGTATCAATGCTTATCAAAATCACATCATTTCAGTAGACGCCGTGTGAACATTTTTTCATGTTTTTGAAATTTTATTCCCTACTACAAGGATAACAATTCTCAAGTTGTCAGAATTCTCTTCAAAATGAAATTTCTGTTGTCTGCCAAGCATGGATGGTTGCACACAAAAAAAATGTCATTTCCTCCAATTTCATAGGCAGGATACTGGTACACAGAGAAACTAGCAATGCATCAATCCAGACAGATGTATAGTTATGAAGAATATAGCTGGATTTCTTGGGAGCAGGAATTGAGAGTCTGTTGATCAAGTCATTTAGCATGTTTACAAAAATAATTCCAGGTATATATAAGATACTTAGATTGTGTTCCAAAGGTCCTGGATACACAACAGATGTCCTAGTGTAATACTATAATAATGTGAACCAAGAAAAGAGATCGGTGTATTAGCTCAGGCACCACCAAGTTTCAACAGCCCTGCCTCAGAAAGGGAATGCAAGAGATGATGTGTGTCCCTGACCCAGAGTGTTTAACTGATCAGTCTCTATGCATTCCAGGACAGAATTTTGATCATGGTATTCTTCAGCATTCACTGAATATTTTAGAAAAAATATTCAGGATACATAGCATTTAAAAGGCATTCATTTTTTTATTATGCTATTTATGCATGCAGGGATCTCTTAGAAACATTTTCAAGTTCTCAAATTTAATGCCAAATAACACTGGCAATAATATGTGTCTATATCTATATATCTAAAATTCTCTTTTTAGAGTAAAGCTAAAAGCATCTGCAAAAAATAAAACCTCTTTTAAAAATTGGTTGACTGCTGAGCACAGAGGACTGAGATGTTCCATGTAACTGCAAAGCTTCTCTGTGCCCCTTGCAAACAGATCTGTAATCCTTTCATGTTACTTTTCTTCATCTTCTCTTGTGTGCATGCATGTGATGCCTGACTCCAAGTTCAACACACAACTGCTGCTACCTGAGAGATGCAAACAGATGCACAGTGAACACAGCGACTCAGCAGCAAGCAGCAACCATTCACAGCAGAGAAAAAATGTTTTCAATAATTAATGAAAGAAAAGGACGTCAAACCAGTAAATCCAGCCTGGAGTTGATTACAGTGCTGTCAGTCATCTACAGGGCCAAGTAATGAAACAGAACAACTCAGCAGCCAAGATATGTATGAAAGTAATTCCTATCACTTCTGAACATTTTTTAATGGGTTATAAAGCTGATGATTGGATTATTGAGAGGAAAAACTGATGAAAAATATGTGGTTTGATTGGAAACATATCTCACTGATATAGCCCCCACACACTCCATCTTATTTTTATCCAGACTGCAGGAAATAAGTTATTCAAATGTATTTGAATGAGATTTCTACTCCACCAATATAGTTTCATATTGCCTCATCTGTAAAGTTACAAAAATAAAACAGGATGGATAAAATTTATATTTCACTAGTTGCATGTATATCTTCTACCCAAGACATACTCCTAAAACAGCTGTTTTCCAATTCTGAAACTTTACATTGCTTTTCACCTGAAGCAGTACTCAAATCACTTTCTAAAGACTGTTATTAATTATAAAGTAAACAAACTTAGTGCCAGGAAATGTTGTTTGTTTTTTTAGTATAAGCAGAAAAATATTCAGTTCTAATTTTATTGTGATGGCATGGGAGATAAATCACTAGGAAGCCTGTGCCAGGGCCTGGTACCCTCACAAGCAAGAAATTTATCCTAGTGTCCTAGTCTGAACCTCTACTGCACATCTTTGTGCCATTTCCAAGTGTCCTGTCAGCTACCAGAAGAAGAGTCCATTACCTCCCTTTCCATTTTCCCTCCTCAGGGAGTTGCAGAGAGCAATGAGGTCATCTATCCTTCTTTACTCCAAGATAGACAACCCAAGTGTTCTCAGTCTCTCCTGACAGGACATGCCTTCCAGCCCTTTTGCCAGCCTCTTTTTGTCCTCCTCTGGATGCTTTCAAATACCTCAAAATCCTTTTAATATTGTGGAGATCACAACTGCACACAGTATTCAAGATGAGCATGCACCAATACTAAATCTAGCAGGAGAATCACCTCTTTTAACTGACTGGCTATACTGTGTTTATTGAACCATAAGACACAATTCAAAAAAGACCTATTAGAGGATAAAATGTATATTCCAAAGTGACTTCATTTAAAGGACTAAATGTATGTTTAAAGATTTTGTCTGTTCAATCAGGCTCAGTCTTACCATCTTCCATACAATGGGCAAAATTCTGATTCAAGCAATGTCAGCAGTAATATTCAGAATTCAAGATTAACAAGGACAAAGTTGAAGTACTGAGTAAGGCTCATTAAGTATTTGGGAGTGTAACCTGTATAGTGAGAGTGCTGTGCTGCACACTGTGCTGCACGCACTGACCAAAGTTTCAGCAAATAGCAAAGGAAACTTATAACCAACGTCCTCTGAGAGGCTATATCACTCCTTTCCAGATTTAAGTGATCAGCAAACAGTTTTTATTGATCTTTTTTTTTTTTTTTAAGCTATTACAGTTAACATATAGCAGGATAAAGTGGGTGAGTAGTTCAGGTTACAAGTAGTTCAAATAGTTCTATAATGTGTTAATTTCTTTGAATGCAGAAGGTACACTAGTATCTCACTGAACAAAACATCATGAGTAAGCACATTTCCAATCACAGAATCTATACTTCACTGTTTTAATGTCTTCTATCTGCTTATGTTGGCAATAAATTTGTTCCTAAATTTTGGTTATGCACAAAGAAAAACGACTACAGGTGTAAAATTTTGTGTAAAAATGGCATACAATGGCCTTCATATGAAACAGGAGTATTAAAATTAAAATGCTTTAGTTCTAATATTTTTACATAACTACTTTTTTGAAAGGTGGTATCTTGTTTTAAATTTGCCTTCTTCTATTGCCTAAAATGCATGTTTGGTTGTGATTTTCTTTCATGATACTTAGGAAAGCATTTGCATTTTAGAATGGAAGTAGAAAACATGTACAATAATAATGATTTTGGCTTAGACACCACATACACAGTTACAGACTTCCAAAACGGAAAGCAGTATTTGTAGCAACTTGAGTTAACTGCACAAATTGTGTATCCAGTAATTGTAAGTAATTGTACTGTCTGTGATCATTACACCAGAAATCTGTCAAATGTGTACACCAAAAGAGTTCAATAGGCTTAGCTGAGGGACCACATCTGACAAAATCAAAGTAGAATGAGCTCCAAAGAAGTCAAATATTTACTGACTTTTTGTATCATTTTTTTTCTGCAAGCTTTTGTTGATGCCAACATGTCATAAGGATAATATCTCCCTGCCATATTTTGTTTTTTTGTTAATTGTTCATCTCTGTAAGTGTGCACAAGTAAAGACAAATGTTCATGTTTCATGAACAGCAGCGTATCAGTAACTTTATGACTTAACAATTAGCCTGGTCAGTGGAGACTGAATATGAGGTTGAAACACTTCACAGATGTTCTGTGACATGAAATGAATCATCTGTATTATTCCACATCTCCAGGATTAAATGTCCACATCAAATAAAACATGAAACAGGGACAATTTTGTCGTCTGCTTCTAAGGCCATGTAAAGGATCAGTGTGACAGGCTAACAGTTGTGAAAGAGCTGATCTGAGATACAGTGACAAGAACAGAAGGAAGAGTGACCCATCACATCCTGTAGTGACTCTTCCATAGGAGTACAGAAATTCCTTTTCATTGATCCCAAAGAAAACTTACAAGATGACACTTTCCTCATCCCTGAGAGCTCTAGGAATACCACACTTCTGCTTTGTTTTTTAAACTGCTTGTCTCTGGCACCAAATTCTTCTGCATAATTTTGTATTGACTTCCAGCATTGTCTCAAAAAATTTCTCAGACTACACTTTTCATGCCCTTTTGTTTTGCTTTTTTTTTTTTCATTTCCAGAGAATATCCTGACTGCTTGTATTCCAATGTTATTATGTGCAATATATGAAAAGTCACACTTGTCTGTTTGTAAAATGAAACCACTTTAATTTTGATTTTCCCTCTGAATGTTGCGTATAACCGTGGATATGTTCAACAGTGGAAGAAAATCTACTGCCAGCAATTTCTAGCACAATAGAAATCATCCTTTAACAAGGCTGTGGTCATGAATAATAATGAAGAAATAAGCTCAAATATCAGAAAAAAAACATGATCTATCAGACTGGTATCAGAAAACCACCAGATACGTGTATGTATGTGATCCCTTAGTTCCAAGGTACTCATTCACAGGAATGGGGCCACGAAACTGCACAGGAGCTAAGTCAGGGTTTGGTGTATTCCTCAGCTTCAAAAATGTGACCTGTTGGAGAGAACAGTCTTTTTAGATATAAAATAATAGCATCTCACCATAATTTAAGCAAACATTTAAGATACACACCTGACATGCAAGCCAAAAATGTAGCCATACTATTTATAGAAAAAAATATACATCTTTTATCCTCTGGCTATGTACACAGCAGAACTGAAGGCCTTAGAGATACAGTTGCTCTGTAAGACTTGTGATAAGGAAAAAATTGAACTGATACCCATCAGTCTTCACTTGCCTTTGACCATGTCTAATGGGTATGCTTATGATTTTGCATTCCTTAAGATCAGTAAATGCTGTGCTTTCTAAAGAATCCACTGCTGCAAGTTTTGTCCTTCAGCCTAAGGTAACAGATGCAGGAGGCACACTCTCTGTAAAATGAAGTGGGAAAAGCCAGAGGAAGAGAGACAAAGCACTGTATTGTAGTCACTGACTGTTGGAGCCAGGGATACCTGAGGCTAAAGTTTTGTTGCTTTGTGGGAACAGACGTCAACCTGTGGCTTATGAAAGACATAATGTGTCAGTTGGGGACAGCAAGGAGGGCAGGAACAGTGATGGGGGAGAGGAAGAAGACCACAGAGTAAGGCTGAGAAAGCCTCAGGGGAAAGAACCATCAGAAGTGCATTTCTAAGCATGATGGATATTTTAAGAAGAAACAAATTGCCTGTCCAAAATATTTGTACATACAGCTGAAAAGCCTGAGCTTTTGGAGCAGAACACTATTTAGGAGATTTATACATCTGTAAACTGAAAAATACTGACTTTGGAATTTGTCATTTATTGCTTAGTAATGCATCTTGGTAAGGTTCCTATATACCACTTAAAGTGTCATGGCAATGTTTGCAATTGTGGCTATGCTTGTGTAAACTTCTCTAAAAAGTTCTGATTTTTTATTTCTTTTTCTAGGAGCTTAAGAAAAATATGCATATGGGCTTTTTGTAAACATTTTAAGATGGCATTTATTGTTCTGTATCACTGAATTTCTAGGAGATGGTAGGAGGGAAGTTTGTCATCACTCCTTGCAAGAAGCAGGCATCATGCCCAAGAGCAGGTGTTATTACTGTTTCAGGATATTTTGTATAAACACCTTACGACGTGACCTATATATTCCCACAGACTCTGGTGAGAATTAACATTAAAGTTTACATTATGACCCATTTCTCCCCAGTTTTTCTGTGAGTTGAGGAGGTTGTTAACATAACCAGCTGTCTATGGCACTGTCAGTTGCCTTTGTCTTCTCACACGCTTGTACAGTGCAGCAGTATTAAGGCAGGATGAAATGGAGTATGCACAGTGTGGAGAAATGCAAAATAGACAAAAGAAGGACAACCATTTTGGAACACGTAAAAATAGTGTATGGTGACACTGACAACGCTGTGATTTGAGTTCTTTTCAAGTATCTTTCTTGCCATATCATAGAATATACATTACAGAATATATTAAATTCCTATTTTATTACTTCAGAGTTGTATGAATTATCCACCCATTCATTATATACAAAGATCTTTCTTCCCCTTCCCCCTCTCTTCTTTACTTCCTTTCCACTTTCCTTATTCAGAATGTGTGCCATCCAAGATATTCAGTATTTATTTCAGGAATTAAAAAGATAGGAATAAAAATTATCAGCTAAGGGAACTATATAATAAATAAATTTTAAAATAAAAGAACTGAATATGTTAAAAAACCACAGATGCCACATTGAAACTTGTAGCTTGATGTATGTGTGATGTTCTGAGACATTTGCCTGTATGATCTTGAGGTAGTGTGAGCATTACATGAAGTGTCATGGGATGCCTTCCTACCTCCTAGCACCCTCCCAAAGTGAGAGTACGAGCACGAGGCTACTCGTAAGCTCTCAAGAAGTCACTTCTGCTCAAAGTGTTAATGGTTGTTATAAACTGAAATGTTTATCTTTTCTTTTCCAGTAAGCTGAGACACTTATCCCCATACTACGTCTTGCTCTCCTTTCCAGGGATAATTCTGAGCAAGGACAGCCAAACACCTTGAGAAAATCAAAGATTCAAGGATCAGAAGCTCGTGTATGCTTTGGAAGTCTGGAAAGGTCTTTTAGCTATGAAGGTCAAAGCTTGCTGTACACAAAGACAACTGCAGTGTTCCTGGATGGTTTTTGTTCTATTCTTTTGTCTCTCATTTGCATGAAAAACTCGCACTTTTGTATTATTGTAGTTGAAACAGCAGTGGTTGTACCATGATGGATCACATGTACACTATGGAGTCAATGCTTCAGTAGCAACTGCTTAATTAAATGTTAAGCACTATTGATTTAGTTTACGTAGCATCTCCCTGCTTCCAGCATCACTGAATCTGAAGCTGCAGTACTCTGCACCAAAAAGAGAAAGAAAAACAAAAAGAGAAAAAATCAAGGGGTATCAATAGTGAAAGCACTTGGCTGCAAGACATGAGAAAAATAAGCAAAGATTAATTACTGCAAGATATATAATTTTCTTCTGCAATGTAGAAATCTAAAATCATTGGGAGGGACTGGTGGAGCAGATTCTTAAACTGTGCGAATAAAGTCACGAATGTCTGTGCACTCAGTGGTTTCAGCACTCAGCAGAAAGGAGGAACTGATCTGATCTGTGTAGAGGAGATTGATCAATAGAAAAACAAACCAACTATTAGTGGTATGTACAATGGGGTTACTAGAACAAATCTTTATATATATATATTCCAAATTGTTCTATACTATTTTGCCACTGCATGGCTTTATCTGAACTATACAGAGTCCAATAAGAACAGGATGATTAAGCTGAATAAGCTGGGCTTAACTGGCAAAAGACAAGATTTACAAATGCAACAGACAGTTTTCTGTGAAATAGAATTATTATAACAAAAGATGACGATTAGCTGTTTTCCACAGCCCTTGGGATAGAAAACAAGTTTTATGGAATGTGTGATTACTTAAGATGAATATTTTGTAATATTACCAATGTGTTTAAAATACTGGAACAATCTGTCTAGGTTGGCTTGAGAAGGTCTTCACTGAATGTTTTCAAGGAAACAAGTATGCTACTCTTAGGAGGTGTTGCATGTATATAATCCATCCATAATTTTTCAGCAAGTATTAATGGATATCAATGGGTGCCATTTTTTCCTGCAGTAAGGAATTCATTTCCACACCTTTGCTTCATGTGCACTTCCATGTCAGACTCCGTTCTCTCAGACTACTCCTCTGCTGCCAGCTGTCAAAAGGTAATAAAATGTAATAGGATATATGCAGAAAGTTTTAACCACTACTGCCATACCACCACCACCATATTCCTCTGACATTGCGGTCCAACATAATAAACTAGGAGGCTTTATTTTCAGAGCAGCCTTTGTATTTTCAGTGGTGCTCTGCTACAAGTGTATGAACAAGAAAATCCCTTAAAGCCCAACATTTCTATGACTCTAGCGACTTAGGAAAGTCTGTGTCTTCTGTTATGCTTGTGTGCCTGCGGATAGAAGGCACATTTTGTGAGGAGCTTAAATTTGCGCAAAAATTCTTTTCTGATTTTCTTTTATTTCTGTGTTCAGAAACATCCTGTCCAATGTTTACCTTTCTAATGGCTGTAAAAATGGAATGGCCTGGAGATTTAGCATGGAGTAAGTTTTTACTTACAGAGAGATGCATCTACAGACAGAGAGTGGGAGAGAGTTGGAGAAAATCCCTATAGAAAGGGGTCTATTATTGCATCTAGAAATTGGTTATTTTTTAAATTAAATTAACACTACGTCGCTTGTTCCTTTGTTAGCCAACAAAGGCTACAGCACTTATTTAGATTTCTCTTAAAACACTATGCATTACTAACAGTGGTCTTTTCTCTCCTTCCTTTCCCCCAGGCATTTTTAAAATATACAGCCTGAGCAAGACAATGGTAAAGGAATACAAAGACTTCCAGGACTTCGCTTACCTTCACTTGCTGTTTTAGAAAACCAACAATATGCTCTGGTTATTATTATTATTCACGGAATTATTTTTAAGGAGAAAGATTATTCAAGGCAGTTCTTCTAATAACAAAACTTCTCAAAAACGTGTTAATGGAGAAAAGACTGCATTATCAGAGCTATGATAATCTCATAAAAGAATGACGCATTCATTTAAAAATATAGAGCTCTATCAAAGCATAAATACTTTTGGAGGCCACGGGGAGAGCAAGAGTAGCTTTACATTTAAATAGAAGAGGACAAAGCTTTTATGTGCAAAGGAAATTCAGACTGTGTCTACTCTGACAGACAGCTGCAGGTTTGAGCTCACAGTCTCACCAAATCTTAATTGTATGGAAGTGTACAGTTTTCCCCAAAAGAAAGGGAAGCTCATGCGTGCTACTAAGGTAACATAGTTCAAACAACCTCTATCTGAATTTTAGACAGCTGTTAAAAGCAGAAAGGAAAACATCTAATTGAAAAGGGTTTTAGAGGCAATTTGACTGGAGGTGACCCTCAGTTGCCTGTGGGTTCAGGCCTAAATTGGAAGTGAAAAGGTTAATAAGGGCAAAATGGAAATGCATATCCAGTGTGCATTTGGGAATCCTTTGCATTAACCTACCACCCCTTCAAATCTAACTTGCTTTCTGCATGCCTAATATGCTCTGGCAGTGACCGTCATTTTCCACGTTTTTGCTCCCTTAGGTTTCCATAGCACCATGGTTAGCAGTACACCTTATGCCTTACTTGATCCAGGTCCTTCTGAGCAGCATCTTTTTCTCTGTAGTTGTCTGCTCCAGCCAGGATGTTTTCTGATTCATGCTGTTGACCATTGGTGCAGATATTAGGAACAGAAGTCCAGGGCAATCATAGAATAACCAAGGTTGGAGAACACTTCCAAAATCATCCAGTCCAACCATCCACCTACACCAGTATTTCCCACTAAACCATGTCCCACTAAACCATGTCCCTTAGTACAACATCTAAACGTTTCTTGAAAACCTCCAGGGATGATGACTCCACCACCACCCCAGGCATCCTTTTCCAGAACCTGAACACTTCTTGGGAGGTGGAGAAATTTTTCTTAATATCCAACCTGAACCTTCTCTGGCACAACTTGAAGCCATCCCCTCTATCACTAGCTACATGGGAGAAGAGGCTGACCCCCACCTCACCACAGTCTTTTTTCAGGGAGCTGTAGAGAACCATAAGATCTCTCCTCAGCTTCTTCTTCTCCAGACTAAATAACCCCAATTCCCTCAGCTGCTCCTCATAAGACTTGTGCTCCAAACCCTCCACAGCTTCATTGCCCTTCTCTGAGCATGTTCCAGGGCCACAGTTGTTTTCCTTGCAGTGAGGGACCCAAAACTGAACACAGTAATCCATATGCAGCCTCAAAAGAGCTGAGTACAGGAGGACGATTACTTCCCTACTTCTGCTGGCAACACTATCTCTGATACAAGCCATGATGCCATTGACCTTCTTGTCCACCTGATCATACTGCTGGGTCATATTCAGTTGAGCATCAACTAACAACTCCAGGTTGGTTTCCTCCACACAGTCTTTCAGTCACTCTGCCCCAAGCCTGTAGCATTTCCTGGGGTTGTTATGGACAAACTCGTTGAACTTCATCCCATTGGCCTCAGCCTAGGTGAGCTTCTAAAAGATTTCAAACGCTACCACCAGCTAGAATAAAATATTAAAATAAGCATTATCCCTTAAATATATCTAAGATTATATATATATGTACATATATATACCATACTAAAATATGTCTTCTATTCTTTGATATCCTAACTGATTTTCTGTACTTCAGCAACGATGGGAGTGGTACAGTCAATACCACAAACAGCAAAAAAAAAAAAAAAAAGAAAAAAAAGAAAAAAGCAACAATCAACTAAAAAAATAAAAGCCAGAAGAGTCTAAATTGTCTCTCTTACTTGGAATATAACTACAGAGATGTTCATTTAGATCTTGTCCTCACTCCAAGAGCTGACATAACTGTAATGTGACAGAAAGTGCAGCAATGGCAAAAGAGTAGCAAGGTCCTAGGCTGCTTGTGAGAATCCTTCTTTGTTTTTTGGCTCAAAGCTTGCTTCCTGAGGTATTTCTTGTGATAAGACTGACTTGTCTAGGAGATGAGTGATGGGTGTTGCCATGTGGCAATCAACATCACTGTGCAGACAATTTTAGTGGTTTGCCTTCAGAAGGTAGTGCTCATGACAGTTTACTGGCAGAAGATCTGGCCTGTGATCGAATAACTCCAGCTTGCTATGGGAAACTGGGTGATGATGCCATTGTATCCTGTGAAGGCAAGATACAAGTTGGCACTTCCCTGCTCTTTCTTATCTGCTGGCAAGGCCAGGAAGATAGGAACAAAAGAGTTTTCGCTGAGATAGCAAAGCCAGAAGCTGCCACTCCAAGAAAAGCTGACTCAACCACTTTGGGTTTTGAGCTGTCACTCCGAAGACAGCTGACTTGACAACTTTTGAAAGCACTAAAAAGGGGCCATCATCGCCATGGTCACCGTTGTCATCATCGCCATCGTCAACAGAACAACACTGCTCGATGACCCACCACTACTGAAGATCAAAGACTGAACTATGAACCATGCTGGATCCATGGTGGTGACTATCTCCCTCTTGCTTCCTATAAAGACTCCTTGCTTCTTCTTTCCTATCTTTTCTATCACCTTCCTTCCCTTCCCCATTACCCTAATTCATAATAGCATCTGTCCTCCCCTTCCCCATCTCCCTAATTAACATCTGTAATAAACTGGTCGGACCAACATTTGAACTGTTGTTTCTTAGTCTCACGCCAGGTGTACAGATATTTAAAGAACCTTCTCTCCCTCCTATAAATTGGAGCGAGACACTTCTGCGAGTGAGGGTTTACTCAAATACAACAGCCACAGGCACAGAAATAAATGAAAGAAGCTGCTTACTTTGGGAAGGCCTCAGTTATACAGGGATCTCCAGCAAGATACACTTGCCTCCACTGCCAACTCTTCACTGACGTCTGGGAACTGGTGGATCCTCGCTTCCAGTCATTCAGGTGCATTGCATGCGCGTGAGCTCCCCTGGGTTGTCCTTGCCTTTCTACCAGATGCTCAGCATTTCCACTGCACATGACTTAATGGCTATGTCTATATTATAAAGCTCTCTTAAGAACTATGATTTCTTAAGAATTTTGAAAGCGCTTCCAAACTTGCAGTACCTTCACCCAAATCCATCTTTGTGAGAAAACCCACTCCATGAATTCAGTGAAAGTGTGAGAAGAGCAACATTAGAAATAAAACTGCAGAGTGCATCTGAAAGATGAGAAATAGCTTTGCTGCTTGTGAGCTCCCTATTCTGGCACTACAATGGGTGACAGCTACTTCCAGTAGCTCTGACAATGCACATTTCCTCCAGCTCACACATTCTTCCAGCATTTGTGCCTGCTTTAATGAGCAGCCAGGGGCTGTGTGGCCTGGTGCCAGGCTGGGCTGATTTTGGGATGGCTGAAGGTCAAATGTTTGCCTGCCAACAAATGGGACCCTCGGACTGTGCAGTTTTTGGAGAGGAAAGCCCAACAGTCACATTCCCTATATCCTCCCCTTCCCGTTCATTTGAAGATTGAATTAGAGCTTAGAAGTTAGGGCTTTGTAAATCAAGCCAATTATTTGCTTTTCTTCCTAAGGCAGGAAACTCCTTTTCTTTTTACTTGTTCCAGTGCCGTCCATTCTCAGCTCTCACAGCCAGATGGTCACTGCTCACCAGACTGTTTGGTGACCATCACATGGTCTCAAACTCGTAACAGAAAAGCCCATGTTACCAGAGGTCTGTGGGAAGAACAGAAAGAGCTTCCTCCTCAGAAGGAGTACATCACTCAAGTTGCTGGGTGCAGAGAAATATCTTCTCTCAGAGAAGGGCATCACCATGGGTCGAGGGGCACAGAGGCAAGTCAACTATCCTTGTCCACTCCTCCAGTATATTAAGATGAGTTTCCAGACTCTGAGGAAGTTTCAAGATTAATAAGGCATCTGTTAATAAGGCCCAAGCTACCCTAAATTGTACTATACTGTCCCAGTATGCACTCAGGCAATGCTACTGTTGCTATGCACAAGCATCACCCAAGTCTTGGGAAAAGAAGAAAAATGGATGATTTTTCCCATTTCCTCACATAGATCGTGGACAAGACACTGAAAGAACCCTCTAACTGACTTCCAACTTTGTGCTTTTCTTCTGATTGAAGTAAATAACCTGGTTGGTAGGAATGCCTCTTTATTATGGATTTGTGCAGTCAAGGAAGCTTGGCTTGAGCCAGAATGAAGTAAATTGCCATTTATTGTTTAGCTGCCTCACTCAGATACATTTCCAAGCCTCCAAATACATGTCTCAACTTATCTGTACCAAGAACTAGACTTAGACTTTCTTGTTCTACTTGATTGTACAATACATGTGGTATTTGCATCAGTAGTAATGGTGGGTAGTTGGCATATTAAATGGCTGTTTATTGGCAGAATAGAATTGATGACCATTAGAGCGAAAAAGACAAGGAATATATGGAAATGAACATCACGCATGTTCAAAAAAGCATGTGCTTACAGCAGGAGAGGTACATAAAGCTCTCATTTTTACAAGAAAAAATGGACTCAAATAAAAGTAGTTAATGCTGTCACTTTTCATTAAATGTTTTGGTAAAATAATCTCCAAAACAAGATGTTAAAACAATTTTCTTTCATTTTTTCCTAATATAGAATAGTAGAGCTATAGTATCATAAAGTAGATTAGGTTGGAGGGGATCTTAAAGATCATCTAGTTCAAACTCCCCTGCTATAGACAGGATTGCCACTCACCAGATCAGGTTGCCCCAGATCCTATCCACTCTGGCCTTGAATGCCTCCAGAGATCCATAACCTCTCTGGTCAGCCTGTTCCATGGCTTTATTGCCCTCTGAGTAAAGAAATTCTTGCTAGCATCTAAGTTTTCCCTCTTTTAGCTTAAAGTTATTCCCCCTTGTCCTGTCACTATCAGACCATCTAAAAATTTACTCCCCCTCCTGTTTTTAAGCTCCCCTCAAGTACTGGAAGGTTGCTATGAGGTCTCCTAGGAGCCTTCTCTTCTCTATGTTGAAGAAGCTCAGCTTCTTCAACTTTTCTTCAGTTCTTTGCTCCAATTCTTTGATCATTTTTGTGTCACTACCCTGTATCTTCTCCAACAGCTCTACATCTTTCTTGTGCTGGATGCCCCAGGATGCTGTACACCAGATGGATCCTCACAAGGGCAGAGTGGAGGGGGACAATATCCTTCTTCTCCCAGCTGGCTGCCCCTCTTTTGATGCAGCCCAGGATAGAGCTGGCCTTCCAGGCCATATTTTATATACTTTTTTTCTGATGAAAGAGTTTTGATTTTATTTTTAGTTTAATATTGCATTCAATTTTTTATAAAATTATTGTTGGAAATAGCTAACATTTATACCATATTGCAGCACTAGCTTGTATTACATTTTTCTTGAAGTTAAAAGTCTGTTCTTCGTATTGAATTTTTTCAGTATACTGGAGTGACATCCTTGGCTATTATTACAGAGAAATGATCAGATGATTTTGAAAAAACATTTCAGTTTGCTGCTTTCAAAAGTGATGATGGTAGGATTTCTACACTGGCTTAAAATGATCTTCTATTTGTTTGCCCATTGATCTAGGAAGGTAAAAATGTAATAGAGTAGCTCTCTGCTTCATGAGGCTTTGAAAGTTTTTATCTGTCTGGCTTATGACGCCCTAGAGACTCCTTCAGTGCAGTGCTGAAGGGCAGCATCTGTGGCGCATCCTGGGAGAGGACAATCACCACCCAGGAGATGCTACATTTTAGAGCTCGTTGAATTCACTGCTTGATTGCATTATTAATTGTCACAGTTAATAACAACAAATATAATACGATTATATATTATAGCAGTTGTGCAACTATGCGTATCAGAGAAATAAAATACAGATAAAGTCTTGTTCATAGTCCATTTCAGGGTCTAAAATTTAACATTTTAGCAGATTTTATGTATGAATTCACCTTTCTCTCCCAGGGATCATTGTATCTCTTCTGTTGCCTTTCCTATGAGCTCTAAACTTTAAAAAGAAAAGTAATCATGCCCTCATTTGAATAAAACTTCATAAAGAGTACTTGTGAGATATTGAAAATTCCAGTTAATTAAAAATTGATTACATTTAATCATAGACAGACTTTCAGCATACTGGGAACTGTTTCATTTCACTAGGCTAAACAGCTGTGACTAAAAGGATTATTGACAGAGGAAAACATTCATCCTAAAATAAAGGTACAGTAGTGTGAAAATATCTATTTCATTGTGTGCTTTTTTAAGATATTATATGGTTGATTGCCTAGGAACTACATAGCATGTTGATACCAGCTCACACAGACCAGGTGAGTGATAGCTTTGAAAGAAGTATAGGCAGTATTTGTTAATGTTATATCAGAACCACTTCATGACCAGTGATTAATTCATAAGTATGTATGATCCCTGCTATTTTCATTAAATATGTATATCTCAATGCATATTTGTAGGTATGACCTTTACTGAAAAATTCTTTCTTTCTTATGTAAGCAGACTGCTCCAAAAAAAGGATGTGAGCCATTTTTTTATTACACGCTCCCCAACATACTTCTGTAGCTGTCTATTCCTACTCCACACTCCTCTTGAGCTCTTAGCCCTTCGTTCCCCTGTGTCTACAAAGCATGCTATTGTAGATTGACAGATCCATCCCTCTGCAATCTCAGTGTGATGCCCTCAGATCCGTGAAGTTGCTTTTTGGTCCTCCTGGAAAGCTCACTGACTTCTATTGTGAATTGTGCCATACCTTTAGTGTTAGCATAACTCATTACTGGGACACTGATTGGGAACCTGTATAATATCTAATTATACAACTACTTCACCAGGAGATCTTGTACATAAACTGCTTGCAAAATTGTTAATTTATAACATGGAGTATGAAAAAAAATTAGAAATTCTTTTCTACTCTAATTTTGAATCAACTGGGAAAAAAAATAATCTCAAAGCTTTACAGTAGGAATCATATATTTTTAAGCTTAAAAAAAAATCCACAAGAAAGAAAAAACAGCATATTCAAATTATTGTCTTCAAAGAGTCATTTTGAGTCATTTTGTTATTTCAACAAAACCAAATGATAATGTATAAAATAGCTATATGATAAATATAATGCAAATAGATTACTTATTCATTTTATGTTTTTAGAACTGACATTTCTCAGTAAAATGCATAATTCTTTGAATTTCAGTGGTACTATATTTTCAATTGACAAACATTTCTTCTACAAAGCAACTAGCTTATTAATTATAGCAATAATCTTTGAACATCTCATTTAATGAATGTTGAATTTTTTAAATTACTAAGTAAAAGCAGAAATAGCATTGACAACAAAAGAAATACGGAATAGTCCTTCTAAAAATGAAAGTGCAAAAATATAAAGTGAAGATATGACAATATATAAATAGTTGCTCCAAAAGTAATGTGTATTTGCTTCCATGGAAACTAAAACAGGTAAAAAAAGCACAATAATACTATTTAGTAGAGCAAATTCTCAACTACAGAACACTGTTTTTCAATGTACTCACCACTATAAGCTGTGTATATTCACTAGGAATGAGCAAGATCTTGTGTGCTATATTCATAAAAATCTGCACCAGAGTAGGTAACACACTATTTGACTGTTGCTATCATGCCATCATAGCTAGGATAATATTGTCCATGCAACCCACCTTTCATCAGCTCCAGCAGATGAAAGTTAGAAAGTCCCATATCCAGACTATACAGTGGGCGTAGTAGGATCACCTAGCCAAGGTTGGAAATGTGCTTCATGATCTTCAAACTGGTATGAAGCCTGGCATTATCATTCAGCTAGAGACAGGCTGTCTTCTTCTCTGGTCTGGTTCTAGAAGTTTGAGCTTTCTGCTTAATCAGTGTCCTGACATAGTGGTCAGAGTTATGCTTTGTCTGGGTTCTAGGAAATCCAGAAGAATTGCCCCTTTCCTATCCAAAAGACAGCACACATCACTTTACCCACTGAGGGCTTCATCTAGAGATTTTTCTTTGATGTGGCACTCACATGTTGCCACTCCACAGATGGCCATTTTGACACCAGCTTGCAGGGATGATATGATATCTTGACAATGGTAATGATGCAACTGGGGAAACGATAATCTTCATGTTCAACATATCCTGAAAAGCTTGTGTACGGTGTTCTTTCTGTTCCTTTGTGAGCATTTGTGGGACCCATCTGTCACAAATTTTGTGCTCTTCCAGCAAATAGGTGTATCTATTTGTATTTTGAATTCCCACTCGCACTGACGTAGTACTTCACTGCAGAAGGTTAGAGAAGTACATGACAAACCAAAGTGTATGTGCTTGCAGAGTCTAGCAGAATGAGTCACTGGTCCTGGTGACTTTACATGTGAGAACATCCAAAATAATTGTACAAAGTTATTTTTAACACTTTAAACGCATGTGACAAGGAGACAGAAAATAGTGAAGACCACTTGGCATGCAGTTGAAATCACAGTCTACTTTACAGTTATGTGTTATTAATACTAACCCATCATTCCCTCTTTTACAATGAGCAATCAATGCTGAATCTTTTTCTTGATAAAGATATAATGCAGAGTGATGAATGAGCAACAGACATGTTAGGAATTAAGAGGAACTCCTCATATTGCTCCAAAAGAACCTTTTATCAGCCGCTATTGTTCATTTTCCTACACCACGATTCTGCTAGTCTTATATACTACAGCAAAAGGTGAACATATCTATAAACACCACAAACGTCTATGAGTATGAAAGCTGAAGTGCTGAGGAAATATCCTATGACAGTGTAGTTACAGATCCTAAGATATGTGACAACAACAATGATCATTAAAAAAACTTCATTAGTCCATCTGAACATCAGAATGCATGGGTCACTTTGTTTAATAAATTAAACCAGTGATCAAATAGATGAGAGAGAATTTCTTATTCTAGCAAAACTATGAGAAAGATGTACGCCAAGCAATAAACATCCATTTAGACATCTCAACATGTAACAGGTAAAAACACCTTTGCCATCTTTGACAAGACAAAGCTCTGCCCTGGAATATCACTGTTGCTTTCCACAGCAATTGCAACATCAGCTTTAAGAGAGAGGTTAAGAAAATTCAGTGCTGTTCATCTCCAGACTTGTCAAGCAAAGTCCAGCTTTTCTGTCTTAGGCTGTGTTTGTTATCCAGCAAAAAGATGCTGCCAACATCAAGTGAATCAGTGGCCATTACCTGCTTTTGGGTATAACTTCCAATTTTCAAAACTGCTTTGAGCAGAAGGAAGACTACAAAATACATCATTGTATTCAAAAGCATTGGAGCATTTAAAGATTGTCAAGCACTGCAGCACCTGCTGGCTCAGTCTCTAGAAGTGCACATCAAGGACACTGCAGCAACAACTGAAGCCTTCCACAATATTTCTGGAGCCAGAAAGAAGTAGGTAAGCATGCACAGATCAAAGTGTAGCAAAACACCTTAGTTTAATAGGGATTAAGCTTTACTATTGTTATCATGATTACATCTTCACATTACTTAGCAGATTTAATACTGACATGCAGGCTAAGGCTGCCAAATAGTCCAGTTGACACCAGAGTTGATCCAATTACCTCGAAAATTCTAGACTAAGTAAATTCATATCTGTCACATACTTCAATCTTGACATACAATCCTTGCTGACTTTGAGGACAAAGAAAGGAGGTTACATGGTAAGACAATTTTTAAAGAATTGTAAGCTAGAAATAGATTGCAATTCTTGCCTGAGTAGAGGCTTAGATACTGCTCAAGATGAAGTCCTCCAAGGCAAGTTGCCACTGAAGAACCATTGGTTCAATAACAAATGTTAACCTCCACAACCAACATACCACTGAGATGATCCTCTATGTAAAATATGAGTCTTCTACATGTGTTTGAGAGAGGTAGCTTTGTACTTTGTGGTTGAGCTTTTTCTCAAACTGGAGATACTAATTTTCCTAAGTACAATAAACACATCAATAGGAATGTATGAATTTTCCAGCCTAACTCTTGTACTAAGAATTAGAAACGTTTCCTTCAAAATTAATATGCATAGCAAGTTTATTTAAAATAAGCTGTTGTTCACATGAATTTTCAACCATTTTTTGCAAAGCAATGTTAATTACCCTATTTAATGATCCTGAACATCTCAGCATCCCAAATTTCACCCTTCACAGTTTTTCATCTTTTTAATTCCAGCCCCAATCTCCAATAGCATAACTTTATTGCAAAACAGTGACTTCAGACAAACTCATAATGTAAGTGTTCTCTCAACTTGGAATTCAGGAGGTATGGATATCTAAAATGTTATTTTCAGTAGTGGTTTTTTTTTTTCTGTAACAGCCAATAATTTTGTCAAATACGAAAGACCTTGATCAAAGTCCCTTGCACATTGTTTCACTTCTTAGAGATTCCTTGTGGAATCTAAGTAATTCCCAGCAGAATATTAAATGTTTTCTCGTATGTAGCCCAATTCTTACTTTTATTTTTCCTTTTTCTTACTAGAAGAAACCCTCTCATTGATTTTATTTATACTTCCATCTTCACACTTTTTTTTTAACCTTAGCTGTGTTGTAATTTAAAATCTGGAAAAAAAGATGTGTATGTCTGTGAGTGTCTTTGAAGGATTTCTATGTCTGTAGGATAAGAGATTCATCTAATTATTGGAGGGAAGTCATGAACATACTGTTCACTTTTATTTTATTTTTCTTTAGATGTTTAGCTTGAAACTTTTGAAACTAGTTTGGTAGGTGGCCTGATGTATGTTATCTGCGTGTTCATACATCTCTATTACCTCTTATAGAACTACTAATAACTTGCAGAGGAGGTGATGATACAGAGATGTAAAATTGGAATTAGGTTGAAATGAAATTATAGTGCTTTTTCTTGTTCTTTTCATAGCTGCCTTCTTTGGCTGTATTCATGACAACTGAATATCAATTTAATTCTAAGATTCAGAATGATTAAAAAATTGCAGTATTAAAACATACCAGAAATCTTATTTTCTAAAGGATTACCAAATATATTTTAAAATATACTCCAACATTTTGCAAGAGATAAAAATTGTTTGCTGTACATGGCTGAATCCCAAGTAATCCTCCTGAGCTTTTGCTAGTGTTAATCCTTTCTTTTGCTATTATGAATAATGTTGGTAACTGTTTTTTCAAAATACAGTGATAATTGCTCCTCTTTACCTACATAAAACTCTTTTACTCGCATAAAATTTCAAATAAACTACTCCAAACTTCCAAAGCATCACTGGCAAAACACATCAGTATCACTTGTAGCAGAGAGATAACACGGAGCATTTCCAAAGGCTGCAATTAATCCACAGGCACCAGTATTCAAAAATTCAGCATTTACAAAGCGAGGTATTATTAGCTACAGTGTTTTGCCTACAAAACAGTGTAATTGCATATAGATCTCAAGAGCTGCTGCTTCTCTTTCTATTTCTGGTCTGGCCCACAGGCTCAGGCAGACTTCCTCTCCTCTGTTTCCTTCATTTGAAGTTGTCTGCTTCTGCTGGAAGCTTGTTGAGCGAGGTATTGTTTCTCATTTTATCTGTGTCCAGCATTCAGCATTATTTGGCACCAAAAAATAGAGAGAAACACTGAAGGAGGTACAGTGAATTAGGCTGTAGAACGCTGTTTCCCAGCCAAATGTGCCCAGAAGCACCAGATCCCTGTCTTGCTGTTCAGTAAGCAGTTTAGCTGAGGAGCAGGAGGAAGAGGAGTGAACAAAACCTAAATATAATATTGATTCAACAGAAAGTTACCTAGATTCTTTGTTATAGTGGCTACAAAAGAGAAGTTAGTAGAATTTTCTAGCTATTGTTGAAACAAACAACAAAAAGTAATTTCTCTGAATATGGAGAGGATT
>JAPSGF010000006.1:25856033-25926743 GCA_035772895.1 Perdix hodgsoniae
GTTAGAAAACCAAAGGGTTGTATATGTTGCTGGTCACATCACTCATTCTATACCATTGGCTACATTAGCTAATGTCCCCAAGTACACCTTCTCCAATGTAAGCATGCTATACTATCTCTGGTGTTTTTTTTTTTTTTTTTTTTTTTTTTTTTAATGTGACTTTATTTAAATTTTTAAATTTTCTTTGAGCTGAACATTTTTTTGAAGAAAGCTTTGATGTATCTATTAAAAAGATCTATTCCAAACTCCTTCTCAAAAATCCATGCATGTTCAAAGAGATGAATAATACAGTTGCTCTATAAGAAGAATGAATATATTAAAAAGAAAATTTTAAAAAAAAGAATGAAAAATCAGATAAAAATAGATGGGAAGATTATGGCCCACAGACAGGTATGCAGAATTAAGGAGGAAACTCTGGAAGCATAAAGGAGAAATAATTCTAGTATGAAGGCTAAGGCAGATTTTAGCTTTCCTAGTCCTATTGCCCTGAATCAGATGCTTGAAAACATCAGAAAAATGCATTAGTCTCTGAGTTGCAGAAAATGAGGACACACACTTTTGATGTTATGAACTTGCTTGGGTTAGTAAAAGTAGAAGTAAAAGCTGATTGCAAAGATTTGCAGGATTGTACAAGACTAAGTGGCTGAGAAATAAAATGGCAAATGAAATTCCAAGTGTATAAATGTAAACTAATGCACACAGGTAAAAGTAATAAAGCTTTAGTTACAATACGATTGATTCTGAGCTGGTTACTATCATTCAAGAGATAAATATTGGAGGTGTAATAAATAGGTCTATAAAAACATCAGCTCAGTATTTAGCCAGCAGTCAAAAAGCAAATCAAATGTTAGAAATTATCAGGAAATGAATAGAGAACAAATAGAAAATATTAATATGGCAATGTATAAACTGATAGTGTTCTTACATCTTTAATGCTATGTGAAATTCTAGTCTTTCAGAGTAGAACTGGAAAAGATACAGACAAGGACAGTGCTGCTGATCAAAAGTGTAGGTGCCATCTGTGCAAAAAGCAATGGAGCAGACCAGGAATCTTGAGGATGTGGAAGAGATAGCTCAGAAAGAGTGACAAGGAGGTAAACAGGGATTAACTTGCAGGAGGCATTTAAAGTCATGAGATGATGCAGTTGCACAGTAAGATCAAATTAGACCAAATGAAGCCATTCCTCACACAGGTGTGAAATATTTCCAAACAAACCTATTAATATGGTTGTGTTTAAAGTACTTGCACACTCCCAGGAGAAACCTGTGAGGTGACTAGATACTGAGCTACCATCTGCATATTAGGAAGTCCCTGGCCTGAAAAACTTTGAAAGTGAAGGACAGACACTGCAAACTTGCTTTTTCCCTAGGCATCTGTCCCTGGACTGTATTGAAGACAGACTATTAGTCTAGACTATACACCTGATACTGCGCACGTAAAAGTAGTTCCTGGAAGTTAGAACTGTATTCATGCACCAAAGATAGTAATGTAGAGAGAAGCAACCTGCACTGCTGGATGGGTGAAGATCCAAAAAAGGGAACACTAGGACATTACATGATATGGTATTACGCTCTTGAAGCTAAGGCTAAACAGCCTTCTATATATCAAAAAGAGCTTTTTGAAACAAATGGGATATAGGTTAGCCCCTCAGGGCAAAGCTTTCTTTCCATCTCCTGTACATTCTCATTGCAGATAGAGTTTCTAGATAGTATTTATGCTTAAGAGACACTGAAGTATCAAAATGTCATTCCATGGTGATTTAGGATGCGTCCATTTGTTATTCTGTTTGCATCTCTCACTCTCCTTTTCTTGTGTTTTCTCTGATAAGGGACCTTGGTGACTGAAATATAGATCAAAGCCCCAGCCTAAGGCTGGTCAAAAGAAAAGGGAAGTAAAAAAAAACACTGAAAAATGTATCCTTGATCTTAAAGAATTCTTTCTCTTCTTGTTTTCTGACATTTCTATTTGAAGATGTTCTGTCTCATCCTGTATTTAGCATACCTTACAGTATGTTTGAAAGAAAAGCAAAAGATGATTTTACTTCCTTACATTACAACTGTACCTATTTCTAAACCCGAACAGTTTCATTTTACATAGGAGGAAGGAGATGATGACTTGCTGTATTTGGTCTACCATGTATGTGCTGATCATTAATCTTTCTGAGACTTCTGTTGATAATCCTCATAAAGCAATGAGTCAGGTCATCGTGATAATCTGTGTTTGATTTCTTGGACTAATTACATTTGTGTTATGTGCTTATTGTGAGGAAAAACATATAATTTATCTTATAAATGCCATAGTACCTATATTTTGGATGCAAGGTCTAGATCAGTTGAAATACTACTTCATACCACTAGGCTTGAATACATTAGGTAAACAAATGCTGTCTTGTCTTAAATACTGGGATAGGGGATCATACTGGATATGAGCACAATTGGAAAGTGAGCTGCGTCCAAAGGATCTTTATCTTGTAAGATCTCAAAGATATCTTTATATAAAGAGCTTTATTTTATGTAGTAAAAAAATACCCTGCAGAACAGCAAAGAGCGAAGTTTTTATTCCATCATTTTAATTCCAATAGTTTCTAAACTAATTTAATATTGTCACTAAAATTATGCCCATACTTTTTTTTCTGACCCAAGGAATCCATTGGTTCTGCTGTAGCTTTTGGGTATACTTCACAATCACATTTTATACATGGGTTTTATGAAAGTTTCACTATTTTCACTACCTGCAGTGTGATTTAACTATACACAGTTTCACTGCATTGCCCCGAAGCAGCTGTCAGGCTTTAGAAATAGATCAGTACAACATCACCAAGCTCAGTAAAACTTTACTCCCTTGGATCACTCGATGCTTTTAGTGGGTATGTGCTACTGAAAATAGCATCCTTCTTTAATCCTTAACCAGAAGAAATTTATGCAAAGTTACAGCTATCACAAAATTAGAACCAATCCTTTCTGTTATAGCCATTATTTGTGCTAGTAAGGAAGAAGAAAACCCTAACTTTTTCAAGATTTAGGTTTCATGAGGAAGTTTCTCTAATCCTGCCATAGCAAAGGCACAAAGGATTATACACAACAATAACATTTATCCAAAACATGCTAATGTCTTTGAAAGTTCCTCATGCAAAACAGTAGCCTCAAAATATAAACCATTAACTGCCAGATGTTTTGCAAGCTGTTCTGCAATATCACATAAAAAGCAATGAAGTAAAGATAGAGACATAGCAATATATTTTATAAGAATCTAAAATAGAGACGGAGATGGGTGTTAGCTTTACAAAATTTACAGTAATGTGAAAAAATCAAGGTGTTCTTGGAAACTGAGTGGAGACAAGCCAAGTTTGTGAGACTTTTTTAAGATCAGGCAGAACATTATGTTAAGACGTGACTGAATAAATGGATACATTTTGCAGCATGCCAGGAATACTAGAAAATAATGAGGAAATAAGTTTAGGGTTTGAAGATCTTATTTTCATGCTAAAGCTTTCTCCTATCCAGTGAGCTTTCTGGAAAAATGACTGATCCCACAGATGGTAAGGTTTCTCGCCATCAAATGCGCCAAACTATTAAGTGCTGAGAATGACTTTCTGGATCTCTTGTCAACTTTTCTTTTGTTTCCTTTGAGAGTACTCCTAAATTATGTTGAATTCTTTCTGGTAAGCTAATGGTGAGGGAGGAGGCTCATTCATTAAGATCAAGACTGATATACTGGTTATGAGGAAGTAACAGGCTTCGGTTATGAAAGAGATGAAGAACTAAAGCATGTGCAGGCAGCACTCGAGTTTCAGTTTCAGAGCCCCTTTTTGCTTTGGAACCTACCAATTCAGCTGCAACATACTTTGTGTGGAGCTATGACAGCTACAAGATAGTGAAAATGTTTATCCATAACTATAAACCAGGGAGGATGTCAGCAGAACAGCAGAAGCAGGTGATGAAGCAGAGAGAAAGGTGAAAAAAAAAAAAAGACCTATTATTGATGATATCAACAATTGGGGTATGCAAACTAGATTTTACTTATTTATTTATTTGCTTGTTTCTTGAGCAAAATTTAGCAGTGTCCCATTAATATACTTCATGTCACTTTGCCACTGCCTCTGCTTGAGCTACGGACCTTCAGAGAATTCAGAACTATAAAAGAGGAAAATAAGCATGGTAATATCTAAAAATCAAGCAGTGGAAGTATACATTTTATTAATAATGTATATTATTCTTAATATTTCACTCTTAGTTTTTAAAATAGTACCTGCATGTTAATCATTACTATGTGTTTTCCTTCTGTTATTGTTCCATAGAATATTTTATTTTCCCTTAAAATACATGAAGACAAGAAAAGAAAGTGAGACAATATGAAAACATGCCTTGCTTTCATGTGTTCTGTACTGTAGAAAAATAATGCATTCACCTTGGTTTGTACAGGCAGGAAAAATGAGCCTGGTAGTTAATTCTTCATACCACTTGAGGATGAAGTTCTAGATTAGGATCAGAGGAGGAAATCAAATTACATCATGTAATTGAAATACAAAGCAGAATTAAATCTACTCAAGTGTCAACAGTGTTGCCCACTCTCCATTTACCCACAGCTCATTGACAGAGCCAGAAGAACCTGCCCTCACTACGGCCCAGTCACTTAGTTCAGAAATTTTGCAGCATGTGTCATGAAGATACCAACTGTGCCATGCAGCTCTGCATGCTTATCAGCAGGGATTCCATTGATATTTGCTTTTTAAAGTGCCTCACACATCTGCAGAGCAGGGTTAGTCATAAATAACAATAATAACGTCACCCCTTCCCTCTCATTAATAACAAGTCACTAGAGATTCCCTTGTGGTGATGCATAGTGCATGACACTGCACAGATTAGGTCTTCCATCACGCAGGCTGTCAGCATGATTGCTTTTACTAAATACAGTCATCGTGTACAGTGAAATATGCTCAGCTGGGGCACTGCTAGTAAAGCACTGACAGCAGCTTTGTAAACAAGAATGTATAGCTTTCATAATTCTGCTCTAGAGACTAAAAGCTTGCAGAATTGTGAGGAAGAGATGAATTTGTTAGTAGTCTGTCCATGAGAATCAGGGTACAGAACAGTATTCCTAGGAAACACCCTTTCTTCTTTCTGGAAAACCTGTTAACTGACTTTCTTAAGTTTATAAACTCTTCGGGTCAATGATCATCTTAATCAGTTTCACATGGTTTAGAGCAACTGAGGCTTACTTGTAACTGCTTTGATGAGTGGTAATTAAAATAATAATGAGCTAACTCTTGATTGAACTAGCAAGAGTAACATTTAAACAAGAGTTACAGATACTCTGTGTGAGAAGCAATAGCACTAAAAACAGCCTTTCTGACAAATTACCTTAGTCTCATCTGCTAAGGCTTTTTGCAACCAATAGACAAAAGTGAACTTCTCTAAGAGGATATTCCAAGCACAGGTCACAAAAATTGGATGTTCCACCTCACTGCCCCCATTTTTCCACTGTTCTGTTCTGTACTTGACTGTACACTTAAGTAAGCTACCCAAGAAAGGGCAGGGCTCTAGCTGCTTGGGAACTAGCTTTCTTAAAGACAGTTCTGATCTGGCTAATTGCTCAAACAACTTTTAGGAGACACAGAAATATGACACCATCCCCACAAACATGTATTCAAAGCAGTTCTGAACCTGGGCCAGCAGTTTTGTGAAGATTAGCTCAGTATCTCTCAGAAGCACAGAACACTAGTCTCTGCATCAGATGCAGTATGAATTAGCTACCAGTATTCAAATTCATCCCCTCACTTATTTCCTAATAACTTCCGTATGTAGGCAAGCTCTAGAGACTACATGCTGTTATTGTTCCAGGAATTCACTTCAGTTCATAGACTGTAGGAAAGGGTAAAGCAGAAAAATCACTCTGTAGATGAATGTCATTGGTACAGATACTTGAGCTGCCAAATGAAGGAAAATAATTGTGGCTGACATGATGGCTCTTCATCAGACTCCAAATAAATACACACCAATTGCGAGTGCATTTCAGTACATTTTCACCTATTATCACCAACAAAATGCCATGATCATGCAAATTTCACAAAAGTCAACAGTTTTTAGGGAGGAAACAGAGCCTTCACCACATTCAGGTCAAATATGACACTGTCTTGGAGTTCATCCAGAAAAATACTCTGCCCAGAATAGTAAAAAATAAAATAAAATAAAAAATCTTTTGAGACAAATTACTGTATTGCAGAGCTATTTATGTCCTCTCTCCAGCACCTGCTGTTTTCTGGGAAGAAATAACAGAGTAGATGGACAATTCTGGACTCAAAATGACAATATGCTGTATATTTCTAAAAGCACTTAACATTTACCTGTGGAGAAACTGAGAAAAGTAAAACATTAAAAAAGCAAAAATTGAGCTGAGCACAAATAGATTGTACCATCCATAGAAGAAAGTGATACAGAGCTTCACAAAATCTGGAGCTCCACAGGGATCATCCAGCAAGAGAATCAGTTCTGAACTGCATTTTTAAAAAATGTGCCCTTTTTTATTAAATTATATAATGAATGCTTTCTCATTTGCATGTTGTAATTGGCTTTGTCTGCCACTTCAACTTGGCAGTCTGCTCTTTAGCAAATGTTTGTCAACTCCCAATCTCTACAACTATCTACAGACCAGCACTGTTTCATTTCTACAGATTTATAAATGATGCTAGTGAAAATAATCTGGCAGAAATAAGAAAATAAAAGAAAGCTTATGCCATTCCTGGGCTGTGACATAAGAAAACTTCCAGAAGAGTATATAAGAAATATAATATCATTTCTAGACTAATGGAAATATTGTTCCACCATGGAACCAGTAAATCTGTAACTCTTTATTCTCACTTATTTGGACTTTTTTTTTTTCCCCACTATTTAGTATCTTGGCACTATCTGTTGCCCTGATAGTATAGGAAGTTTTGAAACTCTACAAATATACAAGCCCATTAAAAATAACTGAGTTTTAACATTGATTTCCATAGAGTCCTAATGAAAACTGGGTAATGAATGCAGTAATTGAAAAAATCTCACCATTATTCTGGAAAATTAATTTCCTTCTGTTACATTTGCAAATGAAAAAGTTTTAACAATTGTATGTCAAAGACATCTTTTCTGCCGCCATTTCTTTTGTATCCAAAACTTCCTTCAAATGGGAATGAAAACAATGCCACATTCTGTGCTCTGCTGCACAGAGTAGAAGCACGGTTAAAGGCTATCAGGTCTAACAGGTCTCCAAGTCACAGAAGGAAATCCACTGGTCCTGTTGTGTTCTTCACTAGTCTAAAATACATTTTAGTACTAACCGTTGTTGAAACAATCACATCCCATGAAAGTACCCATTGATGGTTAAGAACTGAAGGGGATAACAGCAAATTGAGAACGGATATGTCAGTAGTCATAGAATCACAGAATCACAGAATTGTAGGTGTTGGAAGGGACCTCTAGAGATCATCAAGTCCAACCCCAATCTTCATTCGTACAAAGCAGATATTCAATTTCAGCCTGACAAGGACTTGCTTTTGGAGGACTGCACATGAAAGATCAAACACATTCTTTATTTCAAGCTTAGTGAAATATTATTGCTATTAGTTCTATGTAGAATGAGACTTTGATTTTGTTAAAAGTGAAAACATTCAACTAGCATCTTCTAGAATTAAGATAGAGCATATTATCTATGACAGTCTTAGGGAGAAGTCATGCCTAGTAAAATCACAGCACATTAGTTTACTACAGTGTCACACTTGTGAAAGGAAGCAACCTGTGAATGTGCACAATTACAAACATCCAAATTACTGTGATTTGAAAAAGCACACCAGCTGAGGCATAGATATAGCTGTCACCTGAGTCATTTCTCTGTATCTCAGAAATCATTTAAGGCTGTATTTAATGAAAGGATTATGAATCAAATCAGATCTTAGAGGATTTTTTTATTGTCCCTCCAAAATATTCCTTTATCAGTCAAAACATGTTGACTGTTCAGGCTAAGGCCCATTAGCTGACATACGTGTGCTCCCTGATCATGTCCTGTCCATACAGAGAATACTGCCCAAGTGTAAATGGCAAGAGGCTCCTTCAGATCTAACTAGATTAGTGCAGTGTATTAGTCTACATTCACAAGTACATGACCTCATCTAAAGCACCAATGTCCAGATCGTAGAACAAGAGTATAAATACAGTTTCGTTAGTTTCCTGAGTTGATAAGCTAGACCACTTGAGGCCCAGAAGCATGTTCCTCCTGTTCCAAATATGGGGCACAGGGGGCAGGAACAAGCAAGACACTGACAGAGCAAACTAACAAAAGCTTGACAGAACCCTCACATTACACACTGTAGCTTCCAGAGACATGATAACCTCATTGCTTCCAATTTTTTTAACTACTTTCAAGATGTGTTCTTAGTGAAAAAGGAAGCATTTTCATAAAAGAAATAAATCTTCCTGTTCAAGATGAAGACAAAACAAACGAACAAACAAACAAACAAAAGAAAAACAAACAACAAAAAAAACCTAAAGAGAATATTTGTTTAGATCATAGAAAAGTAAACATTAGGAAGAGAAACACTGATGAAAAAAAACTGAGATTGCAAGCCTGTTGAAATATATATTAAAACTACAGTTTTTAATTGCAAGTGATATTTTTAACTCTTGCAATCAATTTAGTTCAACTGCTGTCCTGCAGTCAATAGTATTTGATCCATTTTTGTCACCTGAATATCTGGCCCTTGGTGTGCAAAATGAGAATATTAATTATATCAACACAGACAACATAATGCATGACAAACTCACGTGATCAGATATGTGATTAACGTATTTCAGATTTGTGTGTCTGACTTATTTCTTTAGCTGTTGGAATTCATAGATTCAAGCTTTGTTCTGCCATAATGCAAACTGGAAAGATTATTTTTTTTAATAAATTGTTCATAATTATGGGATTCCTGGAGCTTTAAGCATATGAGTGATTTGTATGCTTTGATGAAATTATGAGCCTTGGGAAGTAGTAATTATTACTGCTGATATTTATTTTATTGAACAGATTTCTCACTCCTGTCAATCTCTTTTCTCCTGCTGGAAATCCATGGCAAAAATTGCCATCACCACTGATGGAAACAATGATATAGATCATATAATTCTTAATGTTTTGTAAGAAATCTTCTAAACTCAAATTTTGTCTTTTTTTTTTTTCTTTTTTTTTTTTTCTGAGCTTTGTTCTTTTTATAGATGCTTTCAGCTATAAGGAAAGAAATCAATTTAAATGAATAAGCAAGTGAACTGCATTTGCATCACCTTTATTTCACTTTGCTTCCTTACTTGATTCTAATGATATTTTATTTCAGTACCAAGGAGCTTCATTACCTGGCCAAGCCTTCATAAATAAGAATCATGTAAGTAAATAAAATCACATATCTGACTTAATGTCAGCATTAACTCCCAGCCATTGTAAAGTTCTATTTAATAATATTAGATGCAAGTTCAGGAAGGTCCAAACTACTCATTGCTTATGCAATGGAAAAAAAATAATAATAATAATAAAAAATAAAAGGTCCTTATCAGATCTGTAGCCTTTTTACTAAGCTTATGGCTCTTCTTTGTTTAATTTGTTTTCAAACAAGGGAAAATACAGGCACAATCAGAATGACAATGTTTTGCAAGGGATAAGAGATGGAACGTAACCAAGTGTTGGCCTTACTGCACAGCTGAGATCAATGAGCTATTGTGGAGTGTCAGCACTGTCAGATAGGCCTCCAGGATTAGTGGGAAGTTAGGACTGACAGTCTTCTTCCATCCACTGGTTCCACCTCCCAATAGTGATGGAACAGTGCACTTTATCCCTTGCAACTCTTGGATGCTTATGAGTGGACTCATTTTTGCTTCCATTTTCCCTGGTCACAGGCTATAGCACCTTACTGGCAACACTATTCCCTATCCTGATAAACATTCCACTGTGCAGAAACAAAATATCCATCAAGGTCACCAAATACAGCCAGACTGAGTGAGATAAAAGTGAAACATTGAATTAACTCAGCACCATGTCAGTCCTTTGTTTTGACCCTCCAAAACTTTATGAAAGTTTGAAAAAGTCAGTGCAAAAAGTGATGAGGGGAATTTTGCATGGACACGCTGACTGCTGCATCTGTATGGTAAAGTAACTAAGTATTTATACTGGCCATTGGAAATCTATAATTTTTTATTGCTATGGCCAGACATCAGGAATCCCAAACCATGGAAACATGAGAGAAAGTCTGGAGAAAGAAGGACTCTCTTTCAGTCAAGGAGGATTGGGTTAGAGACCATTTTTGACATCCACAAATATATGATCCCCAATGGGATGCACCCATTAGTGCTGAGAGAGGTGATGGTTCTTATTGCTTGGAAATTCCATCAACTCAGAGATCATGGAGAACAGGAGAGGAGAAATATATGAGGTGTCATCTATAGACAAGAGATGAGCACTCAGTCCTGTCAGCTACAACTTTATTGTACCATTACTTTGACTGCATACTATTTATTTATTTTTTTCTCAGGAAAAGCAAGAGCAGCTTGACCTCAGAAAGACTGGTACAGAATTAAATCTTCTTCAGTAGCTTAAATACATTTGCTCTTAGAACCCCAGATTCTCAGCTCTGATCTACATTGCTTTTACCCAAGTGAAAACTAAAGCTCATATGACAATTTTTTTGAAAGGTTACTTTTAATTATTATTATTAATTTGTTATTTTTAAGTTGTACTTTTTATTCATATAGTAAAAGTCAGGTTCCCTTTACCTAACTGTAGGAATTTTGAAAAAGTATCCAAATTGGTCTTCAGCATGTGAGAAGAGGGGCAGAGCAAACCAACCTTGGGTCATCCTGTGCTTGTAATCTAACTCCATTGAGGGCAAAAAGAGCTTATCTGACTACCTGCTGAAGCACTCAGTTAGTTCTGATCCTCAAGGTCACACAAGAGAAATACAGACCATCACTTAATTTCCATTGCTCTCCTGATTATTTTCCATGGTTTGGGTGGCATCATGTAACAACAATGGCTCTCAGGTTGTGCTGCATGGATTGCTGCACAGAGCAAAGACTGCTGCAAAGAGCACCAATGGCTGCTCTTTGGAGTTCACCTGGGCCCAACTGTCACAGCAGTAATCATCTCTGGTGTTCTAGGATTTAATAAAATAGGATGTTAAATTTATTCATATTATCACAAAATACTGAACTAAGATGTTAGGGTATTGATCATTTTATTAATTAAATCTCATGAAAGGTAGAGCACAGTACTAGACAGAATCAAGAGCATAATAGACTAACACACGTGTCACTTCTCATACTGAATAAAGGAAAAAAAAAACAGCTTGTAACTGGAGAAACACGGTCTTTCGAAGAAGTGCTGCTCCTATTCACTGTTAACTATTTAGAATAATTCCCAAACCAATTGTGTTCATGATTTCTTTCTTTCCTAAAGCATACTTGAGAAGAAAATTCTTATTCTTCTTACAGACCACTTCAGGTTTTTTTCTGGGAGTTCATTTCTTTGAACCACAATGACATGTAGAGCTGAGTCTGCTTGAATGTCAGATGCCTACAACTCTGACACCTCTGCAAAATTATGGTGTGTCCATGGCGACACTCTAGCAGCAGCATTATAAAACATCAGCATTATCTTCAAGCAAAAATTCCTTGTTTGCTTGTAAGCCTTTCAAGTTAAGAACTATAACAATTCTTATTCTCTTTGTTAACTCAAAAACAATATAACAAATATAATAATGCTAGTACCTTAAAGAGACTGATAGAAAAGTAAAAGGAAGAAAAACTTATTCTCCGAAAGAGTGGTCAAGCACTGGCATCAGCTGCCCAGAGGGGTGGTTGAGCCACTATCTCTGGAGGTGTTCAGGAAATGTTTGGATGCGGTACTACGTGACATAGTTTCTTGGGGAAATATTGGTAGTACGTAGATGAATGCACTAGATAATGAATGTACTAGATAATAATAGAGGTTTTTTCCAACCTTGGTGATTCTATGATTCTCTATAAATAAAAAGGGGAAAGAAAAAAAAAAAAAAAAGAGAGAGAGAGAGAGAGATGAGGTACAGGCATTGTCATCTTTCAGCCCCTGTAATAAAGTGTGATCATGTGCTACAGCCACAAGTCAGTGCTCATAACACGTAAATGGAAGGTTATCTCTTGAGAAGGATGTCAACATTCTGGTCAAAAGGAGGACATATTTCAAGTTAGATAACCATGGGATAAAGGGCAAGGAAGTCCTGGAAAAGACAGTAATAGAGACTGGTTTACTAGAATAATTCTTCTATCTTCTGTCTCACAGCTCATTCTCTGACAGCTTTTTCTAGTATCCTTCACCTGATCCACACTGATAGCTTAGCTAGCTATTTGGAGATCTTGATTAGGACTGGTAAGCCAAATGTCAAGTATTTTACAAATTAACAGATGATTTATTCTTCACCTCTCTGTCTTCATCTGAACGTAAATTAATAAATGAAATGAAAAGAAGTAAAAACATTTAATGAGCATTGAAGTTAAGACTAATTGATTGTCTCTCTTCAGCATATTTACCATCTGGGAACTTAAGCTTGAGACTGAGGATGCAAACATCAGTCTTAGGCAGCTCAGGAACTGGGATGGACAGCAGAATTAGGGAAGACGTCAGGGGTCATAAGACTGATGCTTTAGACTGCATATGTGGGAGTGGTTGATAAGAAAGAATCTTAAATTGAAAAGCGTTGAGTTTCAGATCTTGATTTAAAGATAAGATAAGCAGTAGATGTTTGAAGGTAGGCAGGATTTATTTGACTTCCCTGCTTACAGAGATTTAAAGAGTAAGAGATGTAGAAAGAGTAAGAAATGAGTATGAGAGTACAAAATGAGGAATTGGCTCTCAAGTATTTAAAGTTGATATTTGACCAACAGGACTAGGAAATTTCACCTTTATTCTCAGGAGAAGTGTTTCGTGAAGGAGACAGAGACCTTGATAAAAGTGTTTTTATTAGAATGATGGTGGGTAAAATAATCCACGGCTTCACATTTTGTGTTGAAACTGCCTTATGGATATAAACAAGGTATTCTCTTGCCACATGGAGAGCCATAGAGAAAGGAGTAGAGGAACCCTAATATCTGGATTAGAACTTGATATTTCAGACTTACACAGCCAGATGTCAGTCTCAATAAATATGAAGGATTGACTCCAGGTTGCTATGAAGTAAAGGTAAGTTGTTTTTAAGCACCAGCTAATCCTGAGATTGAACCTAACCACACTGTAGGTCAACATTTCAGCCTAGGAAGTGGAAAGTAATTTCTTCTTATTATTATTATTATTACTATTATTATTACTATTTTGTCTGATTGTAGGAATAATTTCTTCATTTTCATAGCTAACTTTTATTTACAGTATATACAGCTGCAGCAGTACAAAGAATTGTGTTGTTGGGTCTGTGGGTCTGGAAACCAAATCCAGTGCTGCACTCAAAAATAAAGCAGGTTCTTTTGCAGAGACTGGTGAAGCCAGTTTCCACCAATTTCATCAGGAGCTGATTAGTATCTCTGAAAAACTGCCTTGTTAGGCACATAACAATGAAGAATAGTGTCTAACGTACAGCACTGAAGATTAAAATAATATTGACTTCATTGCATTTTAGCAAGCTGACCTCTGCCAATGTCGTTTCTTCAGCTGGTGAAAGCGATTTTGTGTGGCAGAGCCCTCTCAGCAGAACACTCATGTCAAAGGCCTTTTGGAATTGTAATGCTCCGCCCAAGGGCGAAATATTATTAATTTTTTTTCTGGCCTTTTTAACATCATTCCTTAATTAACAGTGAACTTAAGTAGCTGTAAAACTCTACAAAACAGCATTCTATCCACTACTCAATCAAAAATGTAGCAAAAAATTACCAAATGTGTTACAGGAAGCTCAACGTTTTCTGCTATTCCAGGCTGCTGAGGCAGCATCCTCTTAGTGTTGATAAAAATTGCTTTGCAAAGGTTGTGCCTCTTTGGATTTATCACTATCAGCATGTGGCAGTGTTTGAGCTTCCAGCTAAGAAAAAAAATTCAAATGGAATTTTACAGTACTTGCTTTGGGGCTGGTGTATAAAACTGCTCTCTTAGCAGCTTCCAAGTCCCAGGAAACTCAGTCCTCGTGTCTCTAAGCTTCGTCACACCCCCTTATGAACTGCTGCCAATCTTTCCTACTTGCTGTTTACTTATTTCATTGCATAGTTTGGAGGCACCTTCATCTTATTTTTACTTTAGTTTGATTTTGCTTTCTCTTGATGACAGGGGTTTACATAAGTGCAAGGAATGATTAATGCACCATTCTTGGTGGGCAAGATATTGCCAAGGAGGAGAGGAGAAAATTGCTGAATCGGGCTTTTGAGGAAATTTTTATTTTAGAAAAAGGGAGTAGCTGGGTCTCTGTTAGCAAGCTCTGTGGCCAATGTGAGAGCAAACCTTCCAGAGGCTCTGCTTCAGGCTAGCTCTGGTGCTGGGGGACAGAAGTCTGGGGGCAGTTAGAACATATTAGATGCTAGTATGCATATACGAGTATAATGGTTGCTAAAAGGAAAACAGATTGCATGTTAGGATACTCATTCAGTGTGAATCTGAGTGTGCTATGTGGTCATGCTGAGGAGAAATACATGAAGAGTGCACTGCTGAGCTGATCCATAGCACCAATGAAAACAGACCTGGAAAAAGAGTTAATAACCTTGGGCAGGATGCGGAGTGCCACTGGTTTTACACCTGGTACAGCAAAACACACAGATGGCTCCTTTTAAGCTACAAACTGCATCAGTGGATTAGCCTGAAACACACTGAAGACCTGGCACAATTTTCTGCTTTAAAGAATACTTAGCTTAGCATATGAAGCACATAAGGTATACCAGCACTTGTTTTTCTGGACGCCTATGTGATTTGAGTTTGGTACCTCCCAGAATGTAGGTATTTTGTTTCCCATGGTAACACTACACACAACAGCCCTTAAATATATATCTGCTAACTGAACTTGTGTTTCCTTCCAACATGCTTACACCCTTGGAAGCTGAAAACAACTCTGAATGCTAGGGCAAAATCAGATCCATTTCATAGGAATGGTAAAGGCTTAATTCCCAAGCCTCTTCTATGTGTTTAATCTTCCACAACATTCCTCATTCAATCTGTATTGTGCAATGAAGAAGTTAATTCATTTTAGAGATGAATCAGGGCTGGCAACCATCCTCAACCTCAAGTCCATCAGTGCACAATGGACAGGCATCCTGGTGTTCTTGGCTGGAAATAATTCCATGAAAAACAATACCTGACAAATGTTCAGTCTTTCAGCATTCTTTTGCTTTGGTAGTAGGTAACTGACACAGGGTTGAGTTGCACCTTGGCTCTAGCTGAGGCAGTACTGCCAGACAATGATAGTTTTTTGATGAGAAACTTGAGGAAAAACATTGCACATACTGTCCCTCTGAGGAAAGATCCTTTTTGTGCCAAGCATTAATACCTATCCTTCTCCTGCTGGCACTATAATGCCTCAGAATGAAAGCCTATTGTGAGAAAAGCAGAGAACATGAGCAGTAAGCATGATAAACTGGATTGTTTCACTCAACACAGGACACAAAACTCTTCTGATGCTCGACTGATCTCAGTCAATCCTGTAAGTAGGAACAGCGTTCTCTTGAAATGGCCAATTAGAAATGTTGCTTAGATTAGAGAAAGTGTCTGTGGACTAAAGAATTTTGATCCCAGCATGGAAAAAGTCACATGTATAGAATGTTAGATCTGCTTTACTTTCAAGCTTTGTTTCAGTTCTCTAGTTCGCTTCCGTGGTCAGGGGCAGAGAAGCTAATGGTTTGGATATTTCTCTAAGTGTTACAAAATCATTTATTTCATCTTAAATCTGAATTTCAATGGAATGATGCTTTTATCTTCCTTAAGTAAAATTGACTAAACTCAAAAGTTCTGAGTTAAATACCTGAAAATGGCACTATAGATACAAAACCAATGAGTAATTTTATTTTGTTATCTATCAGCTGTGAAAATGTAAGGGACAATGCATGAGTATGGCACTGTTCTTTTTTATGGCCACCATCTTCACACACAATTTCAGACTTTCCTGTGGAAGGTTTAACCACTGGTCCTAGACAGGCACAGTGCACACTTAGCGCACTGCAGTTTCATTCATATTCCCTATTCATTCTCAGATACCTAACTAAAATTATAGTGGTTAAATACATGCAGTGCTGGGAACCCTATTTACTACAAGTTATAGCTGACACCAGCACTCTCCTTTCCTTTAAAGACTGTGAATACTGCATATGCTTGGATTGTTCTGATGTGTGTATTAATTTCTTTTTCCTCTTTGGTGAAAAATCACCCTCTGCTTTTAGCCTAATAAGTCAGAGTTTGGTAGCTCACTGTCCTTTCACTTGGGGCCATTTTGCTATGCTCGTTTCTTTCTAAACACAGCTACTGGATTTCAGCTCAGCAATCTCTAGCAAAGCTTCTTTTTTAGCTTATATTGTTTTTAAGAAACTGCTGCTAGAAATCTTTGCACTTCGATTATTCAGTCTTATCTGGTTTTGCTAATGGATCTGAGACTTTTGGAAAGAGAAAATTGTAAAAAATGGGCATACTTTCAGAACAGCAGTCCTTAGTTCTGCACATTACATCCTTCCTTTCTTTAGTCTGGGTTTTGAGCTTTCTGTGTTCTACCATCTTTTCCCTCACTTGGTGACCCAATCTCAACTGTTCAAGCAAATTAAGACTGAAAATAACAAATTACTAATTTTGACATGGTAAATTCTACAGCATGAAATTTGCTGTGCCAACACAAAGAAATCCTCTTACAGGAACAAAAAGGAAACTAATAACAAAACAGTTTTTCTAAGTAAAAATAGTCTTCCGACAATAAATTTACTTATCAATATCCTGCTTCTCATAAAAATAGTGGCAAATAACTTAAATTTTAGAAAATATTCAATGCTTTTTCTTTGTGCAACACAGTTACAGGATTTCAGTTTTCTCTGCAGTCTCATAGAATCATAGACATTAAGGTTGGAAAGGAACACTAAGATCATCGAGTCCAACGACCATTGTGGACCCATTAGTGGGCCCACCATGCCCATTAACCATGTCCTTCTGTGCCACATCTACACTTTCCTTGAACACCTCAAAGAACTGATTCCACCACCTCCTTCAGAAGACTGTTCCAATGCCTCATCACTCTTTCTAAGAATATTTTTTCCTAATATCCAACCTAAATATCCATAGAGTACTCATCACTGATTGTGAAGTAATTATCAGAGATTCGGAGTTAATGAATGTCTGTTGCATGTGGTGATAATCTGTTAACAGAGATTTTGGCTGTACGTAATCGTAAAACACAGGAAAACCTGCAAATAAATTAAATCTTCTAGACCCATGTATACCTCCTGTGCAAATCTGTGCAAAGCTACATGCAGCTCATTTCAATGATATTTGAAGTTCAATCCAATACTCCACTTTTATCTTCAATCTAAAAGCTGGCCAGTGTCAGTACTCTTCAGACCATGTACCTCATTTCCCCTATGAATTCATTTCATGTTCACATTGCCTCTGTATTCTGAACATCAGAGACCCTCTTAGAGTGAAACTGAGCTTTATCAGAACAGCAAGTCATGCAGCCTCACTCCACAAACGAACAGCCACACTTTGTAAAGTGGGTGAAATTCAGGAACTTTTCAAAGCTTAGGCCTCGTATCTGAATTAGTCATCTAGGGCGGTATTCACCAGACAAAATCTAGTGCCACAAAACATACATTCCTAACATAAGCCAGTTATCTAGATTTAGCACAGCTAGTGGAGGGAAATAGGTAACCTATCATTTCAGGGCAGATGTCTAAAACCATCAGATGTCTCATTCTTTAGAAGTGACTTTCTCTCACCTCTGCCTATAAAAATATTCCGAATAATTAACTCAGATACAGATGTTTGTAAAATAGATGTCTAAAATTAGATAAGCTGACTCATAATAAGTTTTGACTGTCAAGCCTCATGTACCAAGATGTCAAGAGAGTGTTAGTGTCTTGCTAGCTTCTTAACTACTCTCAGCATGCTAGCACCATCATGAAGTCATCCATGAGAGGCTCTCATCAGAAATATCACTGGGGAGAAATACCTCATTTAGCCTCAATATGATCTTACAGCTGCTTGTATGTGGTAGTACATCTGAACATTGTTCACCAGTGGATAACCTCAAATGCCTATTTCCCAGATATATCCTCTGTCTTTACCACCTATTTACACAATGAGAAAGGGCGTGTTCTCGTTCATCAGTTCTTCTAAAATCAGTGGTCAGTTATTTACTCTCCTGCTGAACATCTTTTTGAACTCAGGCATGTCTGTCAAACACATATTCCCAGATATTCAAGTTTTAGGATCCTGCTGAATTTAATAGCTGCAGGTTGAAAATCTTTGAAGATCAGAGAACTGCTCTAGTGCTTACAATGGTTAAAACTGTAAGAGAATAATATTCTTCTGAACTTCTGCCATTAGAAATAGGTCTTTACTTCACAATTCACCGAGTTGTTCTTGTACAGACATTTTATGGTGCAAGAAAAAAACAAACAAAACAAATCTATCCATCTGAAGGAACTGTGGACAGGTTCAGGTAAAGGAAAAAGAAAAGAAAAGAAAATGAGATGCGAGAGAAAAGTTCATGACATTCTTTAAATGTTTGGTCCACCATTAACTGGGGAAATAAAAACATCTTTTAGGTAATTTTGCATCAAACAGTTTTCAATTTAAAGGCTTTTGTGTAATAGGAATGAAAAGAAAATGGAGGCCCTACAAGTACATGAATTAGACTGCTTGTGTTGTCTTGGTCTCTTTGAAATGAGATGTTTGCTTTAAGTATCTGCCTGCATACTTCCATATCTTCACTACCTCACAAGTGAAAAAAATGAACATTTTATTGCTAAATTTCAAACCTCATCATCTGAAGGTATCTTCAGACATAAAAGTACAGCTTGTAACAACCTTTTTTTGTAGAATACATCAATTCCTATCCCTCTAAGTATAGCAAGGGCAGATTCTTTATAGAAATCTTTCTTTTCAACAAGGAAGTGCTATACTGAAACCATACTCATTCGTATAGTAAATGCTGTGCTGAATAGCATGTTTGCTAGAAGTCTTAATTTTTTATTAATATTAACACATGCCTAGTTAGCACAAAGCCATTATTCACTGTTGATCTGTGGACTGCAGGTGCATATTGTAAGACAAATAATTACAGACTTTTTAAAGCCAGCAATGAATATCATTGACAGCTAAAAACAAAACACATTTTTCTCCAGATGCTTTCAATTCTTTGGGGAAAGACTTTAAGGGCTGTCATTTAAGACACTTTAAGACACTCTTCATACTCAGTAGACCTTTCTATTGATCCTTTCCAGCTTTTAGTTTTAACTTTCACTCCTTTACAAATAACAGCTTCCTATCAGATTGGCTCATCTCCTTAAAGAACAGAATATAAGATTCTTGGAAAAGATGTCCAAAATGTATTTCAGATATTTTCTTGATTTGTTATGAATAACTCTTCTGGTCCTATCCTATTTGTATTTCTGGTCATGGTATACAGAGATTCAATATTTCTTCATATGTCAAGCAAATATGTTTTATAAATGGGCTTCAGTATATAGCATGACTGATAGAACTAGAAGGAAACTTCAAACTGTTTCAGGGGAGATTTAGGCTGGACATTAGGAAATACTACTTCTCTGAAAGAGTGGTTAGGCACTGGAATGGGCTGCCCAGGGAGGTGGTGGATGCACTGACCCTGGAGATGTTCAATAAATGTTTGGACCTTGTCCTGAGGAACGTGGTTTAGTGAGAACTATTGGTGATAGGTGGATGGTTGGACTGGATGATCTTGGAGGTCTTTTCCAACCTTGGTGTTTCTGTGATTCTGTGATTCTATGACTGTAAACTATTGTATGCCCTTTTTTTTTAATTGTTTGGTTTGATTTTCAGTGTACTAAGATACATGCTATTGTATCCCCACATTTGCTAAATGATTACAACAGTTTATAAATTAAAATAATGATAGAAAGATTGGTGCAGAAAAATGCAGTTTTGTAGGAAAGCAGAATTAGTTTAGGGAAGAAATCTGAAAGATTGCAATTGTTCTCTGGGGACTTATTTGCAAATATGATGCCAGCACTGCACATCAAACCCTCGGGTGCTGTTCTTGAAGAAACACGGCTTTTTCTCTTTGTTCCAACTTTTTATATCCCAAGCTTATAAAATGTTCAGAATTTGCAAACAGTTCCATGATTAAGTTATTAAGAAAATTGTAACAGTGTCAGTAAAATGGAGAATCTTACTCTTTGAGGATGCAGAGACCAAAATAAAGAAATATTGTGTCTTTAATGTGTGATGTTTCGAGAAGAAGGAAATTCCTGAGCTGCTACAGTTCCCAAGAAAATTACATACTGATATTTTCTGAAATTTAATCTCTTCCATATCCTGAGTGGATCTTAGCTCTTTCCAGTGATCCAAAATAAATCTAAAAGATTCCTCTGACATATACATATCTGTATAGGATATTATTTCTGCATGGGATTTTAAAGCTTCTTTTCTATACTGTATGTTTTTCATAAAACAGATGGGAATCTGGAATTTCCTTGGTCTTAAATTAATATCCTAATCAAACTTTATTCTTGTTCCAACTGGCAAAGATGATACTTTAATTCTCTGCTGTCACAAGAAGCATGAGGAAGAGGCAAGAGAAGCAATTTCCATGTACTGAAGTCAGATCTTTTCCATGCAGACTCAATTACATAAGCTAACAGGCAAGCAGTGCTTTTTTAACAGGAATGGAAGGCAAAAATTAATAAACAATATATTTATGAGAAATCTGAAATAATAGTCCTACCTCTCTGATGGTGTAAAAGTTAACCAATGCAAATCTAACATGACATTAAGCCTGCATAATATATCATAATCTATAGAAATTTCTCATAGGACCAATTTTATTTTCATCATATATTAAAAATCCACAGAATTTTCAAAAACGTACAGTTAGCTTTAGAATTACTGATCTGTTTCATTGTGTTCAGCCATCAGTAATTTCCTTCCAATTAAAAAACATGTATTTCTTTAATTCAGTTTGCAAAAACAGAAAAATACAACACCTCCCTGCATGAGATAGCATGCTTTCCCTTTGCATAGGCTGAAATAAGAGAACTGAAGGAAAATGTCGGCTGCTTGTGCAGACAGACAGCTTCTAGAAGTACAAAAAGATGATACAGGTAAAAAATGAGAGAATTACATTCGAGCAGCACCATGCAGACATTCAGACCCCTATTGTCCAGAGGCCCTCTCTGACAGGTCTGGAGCAAATAACTGTGTCAAGGTTGTTTATGCACCTCAGTGTCCTGGCAAGAATATTTAGATCCTTTGTGTGGTGACAGCCACAGCCACTGGGGAGCTGTGATTTAAGTCAGCAGAGGAAGAGGTGGGTGTAGCATTCTCAAAGTGGATTAGTGGCAGATGCAGGATGGAAACTTGACTCCCTCAGTCTCAAGGGAGCACTTCAATTACTCTGAAGACTCTTCTATTTCATACGGAGCAGAACAACAGAAGTGCTAAGATTTCTCTGTTTCCATGAGTTTTGGCATAGGATGAAGTGAGGTCACACATTATCGCAGAATCACAGAATATCCCAGATTGGAAGAGGCCCACAAAGATCCAACTCCCGGACACACACAGTGTTTTCAGGACCAATTCAGAGAGACTGATATTTCTAACTAATCCTTTCTCTGGTAAACTCATATAATTCAAAACTCCTTGAGCATATGTTTCTCAGTTAAAAACGGTCTAAACCATCAGTGTCTGAAAGAGATATTGCAAATGTGCTCTTGCTTAGATAGCATTTTGATACGTTATTCTGTTGCAATTAGATATCAAAAATGTCTACTCATTAAGTACAGATTCTAAAATTACTTGGTATGTCTAAATATGAAAGAATATGAATAGTAATTGTTAGATAATAGCTTATAATAATGTTTACCTTGTTTCCTTTCACATTGGAAGTGACGATTGAAAATGACAGGCTGAGATTCTTTCTCTCCTCTCACCTGAGGTTTGTCATCTGACTTCATCAGATTTCACTGAGGCTGATGAAGAAGTCATTTGGTGCAGCAGTCCGGTATTTTGTTATCTGTTACCTACAAAGGACCTAACACTTATCTAGCACAGGACACAGCTCGGTGACTTCTGCTAAGCCTCACAAGGCTCAAAGCTTGTCATTCATACATATTGTGGCCTTTGCTTCAAAAACACCAGGATCAAACAAGCTTAGGGAAGGCATTAATTTTCAGATGAGGTGAGACTGCTAAACTTGAGAGTTTAAGTTTAATATAGAAAATGAGATTCTTACTGCAGACTTTTTGCTATGGTTAGACAAAATAGAAAATGTTTTGTGATTGTTTTCAGAAATATCAATGACCATTTCTATAATATTTTGTACATGAAATATAGTGCAAAAATAAGCCATAGTTTTTAATGCCAACAATCTTAATACTTTGTTGCCCAAGTTATATTCTTCCTGCTAAGTATTATAACCTATTCCCTACAGAATAAGAAAGGGGTGGAGAGCAATTTCTTTTTACCATGAAGTCCTTCTTGACCTTAATTTCAATAAGAAAGTATTTTCCATCCCCAAGGTCCATCGTGATACAAACAGTCCAGATCCCAACTCATCAGTATGTCTGCTACATTGAATGGTGAATATTTTTATCCTTTTTTTTTTTTTTTGTGAAAGTGTTATCTTTCATTGTTAATAACAAAGGAGAGTCTAATCAAAATAGAGAAATACATGATCTATTTCCATTTTTTTCTACAAGCTTTTTGTGTATTATTAAGCAAACCAAAGATATTCTTTGTGCCTTGGAGTATGTCTGTCATGGCTGAATGAAAAGAGACCCAAGCTTGTTATGTCAAATGTCATCCCAGCTGAAGAAAAATGAGAAAATTATACAAGAGAACCTGAGGTGGTTAGTAATCATATGGCAGGATTTATTCTCTCAGGATTAGCCCTCTATTCTGCTATTGAGCTTCTGAAGTTGAGATGAGTTCCCTCCCTCTAACAAGCTCAGCTGCTTTTGTACTATCCTGCATTTCAGATCATGAGATTATCTGAGAGATGTAGGGTCTTTTAGCAGTGATTTGGACAGGTATTTTTCCACTTTCTTTCTCCAAAGAATAAGAACAACATTGTAATCCACCTTGAAAGAGTTCCACTGTTTGATCAGTGACAGTAATATGTTCAACTGAAGTACTTTGAGTACTGAAGAGTTAGCATGCAGAGTTGAATTACAGTGTATTAACAGATGAGAAAGTTGTTTCAAAATGATCTGATTTTTTATTATTATTATTATTATTATTATTATTATTATTATTATTATTATTAATGATGGTTATTATTATTACAGACCACTTGTCTAGGCAAACGAGCTTTTTAATCATGATGGAAACATATTTTCATTGAAGTCATCTGCACATTTTAATTAAATAGAGTAGAAAACAGAAGACAAGTTCTGAAATATTATCTTTTGCTAAGTCTCCAGGGGATGAAGGAAATCCTTTCAAAAACTAACCTTTCACGAGGAAAGCCCATCTGAGCATATATCTATGTCTTGTCTCTATATGAGATATTTATGCAGGTAAGTATCTGTTCTTGATATGAGTAGATACTTTGTCAAGCATTAAGTTGACCAACAGGTCTGGAGCCTTTTGCTGGAAAAAAAGAGACATTATTTCTTGGAAGGTTATAAAATATTAAAAAGCCTTTCCTACTTAAGATGCAGACTACAGCTTAGGAGATCATTAAATCAAAATGGATAACAGTGAATTTTGTGGCAAGAGGAATCAGGAGATATGTGAATTTATACTAGCTGATGGTCTAAACAATTCTGCATATTTTCTTTTTTCTATAAGATGTGAAAGCCATGGACCTGTACTCAGCTGCTTTTGTCAAAGCACATTATAAGGGAGTGAAGACTGCTCAAGAAATGTGTGGGAATTTGGAGCACAAATACAAAACTTTAACATGGATTTATGCTTGCTAGAAGAGCCCTAGTGTAATGTTGGTACCACTGTGGTCTGTTTTGTTGAGCACATCAGCTGTTGTAAGAAAAGAGCAAGAAAGAAGATATTGTGAGTGAGGAATGTCTCGCTTGATCAAGTTCTTCTTTCTTATTGATACAGGAGGACAAAGGCCAGGGTGGCCTTGACTGGACCTGTATTTCTGGGCTGCACTTGTAACAACACCCAACAGCTCAGCACACTGCTAGGCTTACCCTGGTCAACAGTTCACAAGCATTGATGAGTTTGCTGTGCTCAAATCTATCTTCTTATTTGGGTTGAGAAGCTTTAAAAAGATGTCTCTTTAATAATATTCTTGCAAGATTCTCCATTATGGGATATATTCATTATCCATTATCCATTTTGTGATATAACCGCCATCCAGCACAGAATGTACTCAGCCAGAAAATCTCTTCCACAAACTGATTTTTTGTTTAGGAAATTATTGTCAAATAAATCTCTCTGTCTTTCTCTTAAATTAAAAATAATAATAATAAAAAATATAAATAAAAATTTGTTATTTAATTAATTTTTAAATGTTTTTTAAGTTGTCTCTGTGCTCTTGTTGAATATACATTATTAGCAGTCCAGTATTTGCCTGAGCATCATGGTAATATGTCATCCACAGGCACTATTCTTCACTCTTGCTCATATTTTGGAGCAAAATGTCAAAGCAAATGGATTCTTGGTTAAGAAGTTCTATCCTAGATTCTATTGGATTGGAAGCTAATTAAACAAAGCTGTTGATTTTGCTGTTGTTGCATCATTTCAAATAACAGACATTAAGCCCACAGATCAACAGTTCTTTTGTTGTTGTTATTGTTGATCAGAACAATCAAAACAAAAAACTATAAAGCCTTTCTGTACCACAGTCACCTCCTGGAAATCACACTGTTCAGAGGTAGCTCATACTTACTGTAAAAGAATTAGCATTCTAGATCTGGTAGGGAAGGAGGAGGGATATTATTGACTGTCATAAAAGAGAGAAACATAAAAGAGTCTAAACTCTCATTTATATTTCTTTAACTAGAGAAACTGCAAGAGAGGAGGAGCAAGAGAGAAAAAAGCAATTAAAAATGAAGGCTTACTAAGGCATTGTTCGTAGTTAATAGTGTTGCTGTGACCACCCTGTTTGTTGTTTGCATTTTTCATATGATCTGTTAGGAGGAAGTCATTTATTCTAGTGAACAGCAGTCATTTTTTAAATGGCTTTCAGGCAGTCAAGACACGAGGTTAAACCACAGACTCTGATACAGGTAAGAGGCCTCACGTTAAATACCTGCAGAATAGGAACTTCTATCCAAAGTAGTTGCTTAGAAGCCTTTTTACTGAGACCATTGATTATAGCACAGAATCAGGCCATCTGTATGTAATAAGCCATTCCATTCCAATGTGTCAAAAGTCCCTCTAAGGAATACCCTATAAGGCAGAAAAAAAATGAGAAAACAATGATGGACGTATCATATGTGCTAAGAGGACTTTCACTGAACTTGTTAGAAAAGATTTGGATCTTAACCTATCAGGTTCCAACCTTTGCTCAGCTCAAACTGATGCTGTGTTATTATTGCAGAGAGGAGCATCAAAAACTTCTCAACTTCCTCATTCCTATGAATTATCAATATTCATTCTACAGCTGTTAACATGTGATTTCCTAGGTGAACACGACGTTAGGAGGCATATGGAAGTGGAGTAGATGACCATGAGCACTTCAAAATGATCTGCGAAGGAAAGGCCAGATTTAGATTCATTCTATCTCGGTCCAAGAACAGCTCTGTCTGAGCTGTTCGAGTTCATAGGAAGAAAGAAGTGGAATATTCAGAGAAAATGCTTAGAGTGAAACTTCACAGACAGTTACAACTATTAAAGCATATTACCAAGGCAACCAAACTAGGTAATCCATCCATACTGCATCTTGTTAATCAGAGGTTTGGGAACCCTGAGAAATGAACCAAAAAGGAATCAAGAAAAAAGGTTTTGGGGCAAGACTTGTGGGGGAAGGGCAGGAGTCGGGTGAAGGAGAAGCCCCACTTCATTGAAAATAGCTTCTAAATTGGAAGATTTAAAAGATGAAAGTAAACTCTATGAAGTCATCCAGATATTTTTCAGGCCTATCACATTCCAAAAATAAAAGCCAAGGAAAGTGAATGTCTTTATCTTCCACAACAAAGCAATCCTGCAATTGTTTATATTTTTAGAGAAGAAAGTATGTAGTCATCCTTAACCATTATTCATCTGCCCTATTGTAGACATAATATACTTTGGTATAGCCTTTTCATGCATCTGAATACATGAACATGAGCAGCAAACCTCTGCCCATGGTAGTCTGGTACTCCTCAGAAAAATTATAGCTGAAAAAGAGCTCCACTTAAAAGTAACAAGTTTAAACGCTAGAGATGTAAATACTGATTCCTATTATCTCAGAAATAACAGGTTGGTGGACAGAGGTATTAAATCAAAAAAGAAATTCTTTCAAAAGACCTTCAGGTCTTTTGATCAGAAGTTCCAGAAGGATATTAATGTACATTAATACATTAATACATTAATGTATTAATATAATGTTTTTACCCTGACACATGAAACTAGTCTTGCACATAGAATTTTAGAATCATTTGAGTTGGAAGGATCTTTAAAGGCCGTCTAAATGACGAAATGATGATAAAACCTTAAGATTTTGTTATAGCTGTACATCTGACTGCTTAACTAATTTATGGGTTATCCTGACATGCTTTAATATTATATTAACTCTTAATATAGTCATTTAAAAATCGCAAAATAGTCTCCAATGTCTTGAATAGTCAAGCTATTAAAAATTTATTAAAACAAAACACAAATATAATCCAATTAAAAATCCATACTGCTTATTAGCACAACAGCACATTGCAAGCATGTAGAAAACAATTGAATTAAAAACAAATTAAGAAGTATCTACTCAATAAGGTGCCTTACTGTTTCAAAAGAATTTACTGTAGACCATGCAGTTTTACAGCTATAAATGATTCAGTGACATCTTCTACATCAGTAGGACACAGCAGAATTGAATTTGTAAACAAACAAACAAACAAACAAAACCAGAAGCATAGCAGCTGGGCTATTCCTTCATTCTCTCTGTGGGTGTAGAATATCGCCTGAGTTTTATATGTATTCCACACAACAGTTACTTATTGCTATACTCATATCCAGCCCAGTTCTTTTTCTCAATTTCATTTCAAGCCCAGAGCATTTTTTCAATTTTCCTTCTTATTCTAGTCTTGAGTTCTGAACACTTTTGATGATGCAATGACCAAAGATTTTATCATTTAGATTTTTCAGTTTCTACAGACATTTTAGCTAAAAGAAATAGTTAGCTACACTGAGAGCTACTGGTACCAAATACTCCCAGAGAGAAGATTTTTAGGTAGAAACATTTAGCTCTTGCTGATAGCACCACTGGTATGGCCAAAGAGATGGATCTATTCTGTGTAGATTACCAGAGCTATGTTTGTTTCTTTTCAGTCATGTAGAAAAGACTGTCCACTGGGAAAACATCCCTTTTCACAGTACATGTTGATGGATTCACAGCACTTTTGGAAATTCATTCCTTCCTTAAGTTCCCACACTGTCTTTTACTGTCATTGCTGGTTTGAAGCAACGTTGCAACTTAAACGTAGAGTTTCCCTTGAAAGCAAATTGTTTCTTTCACTCATATTGACTAGAAAACAACAAGATTTTACTCTGAACAAAGTTCTTGACAGAAAAAAAACAGAACAAACAAAGGTCTAAAATAGCAGTTCAGAATGCCCCTGACATTGACCTCTTGAAGAGAGGCAAATAAGGATGAAAGAGGCCTGTGACTCATGAGTAACTCAATGTTCAGGGATAGAACCATCCCATGACCTGGTGGACCTGAAGCATTTGTTAGCAGAGAAGGGAAGATTGTCTTTGAAAATGCTCTGTTCCTCAAATACTGTCTTTCAGAGAACTACTCCTCCCTGCTATTTTTATTCCACTTCTACCTAGGAATTTTAGGCATTTATTTGATGTTTAAAAGCCTGTCTCACATTCCTCTGGATTTACAACCTATATTCATGTGCAGCTCTCATTTAGATACTTGGTATCTATAAGAGTAATGGCATGCTCTTCAACTTCCTTAAGAACAAAACCTTTTAATGACCAAAAAAGAAAAAAAAGAAAAAAAAAAGTGTTTTGAAAAGACTTCATTTATTCCTGTCTGCTTATTCTCTTTGAATAGCATTTGAGTTATCACTATAAGCATACATCATAATATTTTGCAAGCTACAAGTTATACAAGTAACTGGAAGCAGCAGTCTGCCTATTGAAAGCAGTCTGCTTTCCTTAGATGGAGTGATTTATAACAGGAAATTTTTTATTGCTTTAATTTTAGTTGATAGCTTCATATTATAAAAACATTATTTATATAATAGGTTTGACAATCCCACAATGAGCATTTTGTCAGATGTTTCCATAGAAACAGTGCACTACATATTAATAACTGAAATGGCTAACTTGGGATTTCAACAGTGGATAGTACTGTTGATAAAACTAAATTGTGTTTTTAGTCTTCAACAAAATACCAGTGGCACGTATGGCAAGATGTCCTTAAATTCTTTCAGTGATCATGAATATAATATGTTTATGTCACAGCTTTCATAGCTATAATACAAGACATGACAAATAATTATAATTGTACAGTGATAAGAGATGCAAACATAGATTATGTAACCAAATCAGATACAGTATTTTCCGTTAAACTACCCTTTGGTTTTCAAAAAAGAAAAATGCCAGGAAACCTTCCACCAGAAGAATACCCTTTACTGTTACTTTTTCCAAGTAGGGGACAGAAATGTTATAACATTCTCCTGTCCTCCCCTTCAAAAACCATCAACTAAAGCCCCCTTGCTTTTGATATCTAATGAAGTAGAATTACAGATGTCTAAGCTGGTCGATGGCTCTGCCAATTGTGTCTCTTTGTTTATCTGAATTTAGTGAAATAATCCCATTTGTACAAAGTTTTTAATCAAATTTACATCCCAAATCATACTTCTTCTGTTACCATTAATATGTATACACACATATGTTTATGCACACAAGACTTCTGAATCAATTATATTTGCCTTAGGCCATCATTTCAAATGTTTTTTCTGCAACAGTGCTGACTAGATGTTTGCATTTAAGATTTTTTCCTGCAGAAGAAAAGTTTACTGGGACTCATGCACCCAATTGCTTTGACAAAGCACCAAATATCACTACTTCCTTAGCAAAGTGGTGAGAGCTGGCAATGCCTCTACACTTAAATACCTAGTTTAATGGACCCCAATGGCACTGAATCTCCTGAATTTCATCAACAGAAAGTAACAGTATTCCTGTAAATAGAACATTATTTCTCTGTTGCATGACTTATTTTTCCAGTGGTTTGCATGATCACATGCTAAATCTGCTATGGCAGACTACTTATCTGAGTCCAAAGCTTTAAAACTCTTGGATCTTTTCCCCAATTCTAGATATTACAGTGATAAATCCACTATACCTATCAAGCATTTTATAGTACACTGGAAAAAAATAAAACTGGTTAATGTCACAAGTGCTTCTTTTACTCAAACCTGCATCTCATCATAATTGGCCAACTCAGACAGGTATTTGCACTGCTTTGCACTCTGCAGAGTAGCACGAGGAATTTTGGGCCAACATATTTATATGCCTGAAATAAGTGTCCTCATTTTCAGAGATACATAGCACCAACACCTCCTACCAATGGTAATGAGAGCTGTGGTTTCATCACCTTTTAAAATGAAAAATGGTTTTGAAATAAAAGCTTTCCTAACTATATGAGGAGCTTCTAAAGTAGGCAACATGATCTTAGGTGCAAATAGATGCATGTGGCTCAGATAATTTTGTAAGACTGCTTTCCATCTATTATTCCATACACTCTTGAATACTTTTGGGACCCTATCCACACTACCTTTTTATAGCAATACTTTGTTTAATCTTCTCTTCCAGTTGAGTCTACAACTTTCAAATTATTGGCTGGCTAGTAAAGATCTGTATTTATCACACCAATAAATCTCATAGGTACTTGAGCCTCTAAACCAGAGGTGCTATCAAACTGTTTTTTCTTTTTCTTTTTTTTTTTTTTTTTAGCTGATTTGATTTCTTTGAGCAAAGTTATTTCTTACCCAGTGTGAGTCAGCCATTTTCCGTATGTAGAATGTGTTCTGCCTCCAAATTTCATATTGTGCCTTAAGATTCTTAAGATTCTGAGAGAGAGAACTGTGTCAAAAAATATATTTATATTACTTGAGAGTAGTTTATTTCAGCATGCCAGGTTAGAACCTTATCACAATGTGGGCCTAACATGGAGACAATCAGAGGCATCTCTTCCTACTTCCATAACCCTGTTGTTTCACAGAATGCATAATTTGCAGAAAGTACTGTTGTATTCTACAGCACAGAACATTTTGTTCCAAATTGCTGCTCTTGCCTCTATGTGCCCTGTGGGGAAGAAGTCCCTTTCCAGCTTTCAAACATGGTTAGAGGTTTACAGTACTAGAAATAAATATATGACTTTATATAGAGAGCAAATGTATGACATAAGTATCTGGGGGTACTGGTGGATGGCAAGCTCGACATGAGTCAGCAGTGCGCTCTCATAGCCCAGAAAGACAACTGTATCCTGTGATGCATCAGAAGAAGAGTGGCCAGCAGGGCGAGGGAGGTGATCTTGCTCACTACACTGTGCTGATGAAAACTCACCTGGAGTATTGCATTCAGATGTGAAGCCTCAGTACAGGAGAGATGTTAAAGCATGTCCACAAAAGGGCCACAAAAATGATCCAAGGGATGGAACACATCTCCAATGAGGAAAGGCTGAGAGAGCTGGGATTGTTCAGCCTGAAGAAGGCTCCAGGAAAACCTGAGAGTGGCCTTTCAGTATCTAAAGGTGGGCCACAAGAAAGAAGAGGACAAACTCTTCAGCAGGATCTGTTGTGACAGGGCAAGGGGCAATGATTTTAAGCTGAAAGAGTGGAGATTTAGATTGGATATTAGAAAAACTTGTCATACTGTTAGAGGCACTGAAGATACTCAAGGTCAGGCTAGACAGGACTCTGAGTAAGTTCCTTCCAACCCAAACCATTCTATGACTCTATGATAAGGAAGTTTTAATTCCCTTTTAGTTTGGCTAAGTTTTTCATATACTGCCACAAGCAAATAAATTTGTTTCAACTCAGTGTTTTCTTTTTAAGATCTAAAATCATGGAACGTAAGGAAAAGTCAAGATAGAAGGGACATCTGTAGACCATCTGTTCCAATTTCTGGTCAAAGATAGGCCAATTTCAAAGATTCAGTAGACTGCATTACGTTAAAATATAAAGTCTGATCTTTTAAGCTTATTTGGTGAAACGGGTGTAATTAAAGTGGACATAGCTTGCATACGGAGGAGAGAGTCATTTGGTTTACTGAATAATATAGTTTTTAAATATTTGATGAGAATTACAGAAGTTTCTCTTATATGACACAAGTTGGATCAAATCTGCTTTGTCAAGTTTGCAATAAGTGGTTGGTACCGATGGACTTAAAGCAAGATCCATTTCAGTTTTGTTTGTGCTTTTGCAGTGAGCATAAAAGCTGTCCTAAAAGACTTCATGGGCACCATAAAATACTCTTCTTTGATTTCTAGCAGAAATGCAATTGCGTGCTTATTTATGTTTCAGATCAAATGCATAATGCTAGGTGACCTAGTAATGCACGAATATAAATTTAATGAACAAATTACAGCCTGTTTTCCTCCTGTACGTGTTTTATAAATAAGCAGAGACAATCTTGGTTATCCCCATGCCAAACTTTACTTCCAAATCATGTCTCTGTTACCATGTATTTACCTGAACTTTGTACATATTAGCCCTGCCATGGTCTATAAGTATCATTTTTAATCCCCCCAAACTCAGTCCTAATAGAAGTGTGTTGTTTCTCTAAAGATAACTGTGAGTGATGAATTCAGCATTGTCTCTGAGGCAACAGAATCTTCCCATTATAGAGGAAGCAGTACTTGGAGTAAACTAGATCACATGAGAACATCAAACAAGCATGAATAGGTACAATAAAAAGTTTGCAATAAAACATGCATTAATAAAACTTATAAGAAAGAAAGGGTAATTGCAGATATGTAAAGTGGAGTGAGAGATACTCAAAGACAATTTTGAAGAACTATATTTATTAGGAAACTGACATACAAGTATTCAAAACTTACTGGATAAGTGAAAAGACAAAGAGAGAGCACTTCTTTACTGAACTTCTGGCAGTACAAAGAGTCATTTGTTTTTAGTCATTAAGTGGCTAAAGACCATTGTGAATCCTGAATATAAATATGATTTCCTTTTTTTCCACAGCCAAGATCTTTTCGCTTTGATATTTTTTGATCATCTGAAACATAGTATATTCATTAACAAATTTCAGACAGAAAAATCCTCCCTCTTATAAGCTTCACTATGCGGACAACTTAATTAAACTGTTAATTTTGGGAAACAGGAAGTATCTTCTTTTGTGACTTGAAAGTTCATATTAATTTGGTATTACTTTGTCTGCCCGAGAAGTACACATGTAAGACAAATTTAAGGTTACTTTCTGAGACAGTGGAAGAGCCATACACATAACTAAACAGCAAGAAGATATTTCAGTGCAGCTTAGCTTCTTACTGTAGAATTAAATACACTCTTAAGATGTGTGTAGCGGATCCCTGTCTAAAGCAAAAGGGCAGAAACTACTTTAGGTTAAATTCCAAGTATTTGCTTTGTTAAAGAAAGTACATGTGTCCAACTCTGTATGTTTAATAGAAAAAAATGCACCTGAAAAGCTATATTGGACATCTGTCGGGTATCCTGTCATACAAAGGGAGAACATTAATGAACACAGAGCTTTTGAAGCCTAAAGAGTCATTGGAAGTGACCTAGAGAGCCAGTAAATATATTTTCTCAAGAAAAATGGGTTTGACCTCAAGTGTGCAGTGTTAGTGAATAAACCTCAAACAAAATTGCCCTTTACCTTCCTTGTAAAAATACTACCTGAAATGAGACTCATTTTAAGTACATATCTCTCCTGCATGTTAATTGACTGCTGAATTTCAGAAAAGTTGGAAGAATTACTCATCAACATGTTTTGGACAACTTACAATTTGAACAGAGTTGATGACTGACCTCTACAGTCTTTTACCTATTCGTAGTGACAGTTTTCTCTAGTTTCCCAATCTCTTTCAGGAGAAATTGCAAGACGCTATTTTAAATACTCATCCAAAAACTTTAACCAGTCTGAATATTAAATGACACACTTATGAGGACATTAATTTACTTAGAATGAGAATAATTTCATCTAATTATAACTGTCAATCTTTTGACATTTGGTGAAACTTAAAGGCTAGGCTCTCCCTAAGGGCTCTGCTTAGCCTCAGTAGAGAAATGCTTCACCTCACCGTAACTTGAGTGTGTGAAAAATGTAAAATAAGTCATCACTTAGAGTCTTCATTGACTGCTAAGGGTTTCTAGAAGATTTGTTTAAGCTTGATGTCTAAACAGGAAAATAATTGAAGTAAAATGAACTTTGGAGCCATTATAACTGCCAGAGAGCTCAATGTGGATTTTTTTTTTTTTTATAGGAAGTGAAGGAACTCAAGTTAAAATCTCACAGTTCCTTCATTTCCTTAACCCTAGATCAGCTGATTTTACCTGTGCAATGTCCAAATTTTACACAGTAAAATGTATGCTGTACAATTACGAACATATTTTCATAAGATCAATGACTGAAACTGGTAAGCAGTATATGTTTGTGAATGTCCTGTGACAGGCAATGGTCTCTGATAGAACACTATCCAATTCATAAAGTGAATCCAGAAACTCTCTCTAGTATAGCAGGTAAATCTGAAGTGTATATATATTAGAAAGGGAAAGTGTAAAGAAATGGACTTTCCATGTTAAAATTCAGTGTGTCATATTTCACATCAAAAGCAAGTCCAGAGATTTTATTTTGGGCACTGAATTGCATATAGAACTTCTGGGTCCTCTCACAGTCTAGAAATGTGTATATAAAAGTGTTTCTATACCTAGAACTATATATATATAATACTAGAACTGTGTAAGTTTATATAGACAGCCTGATTTCCAGGGTTCAGCAGCAATTTCTGGGTTTGATACCACATTTTCTTTCCCCAGAAAGGAGAAGAAATAATCACACAAGTCAAGATCTCATAAGATCTGGGATATCTGTTTTGAGCCTTCATTCTCCTATGACAAGTCTACTTAATAAGTTTTTCTTCTATGATTTGATTAGTTGACTTAGTCTGTGCAAATATTCATTTTAAATTTACAGCTTAAATAGAGGAACCTAGATTGTACCTTTCAAATTTTCTTGTAAGGTTGACTTTAAATAAGATTGCATTCATGACTTTTTGTTGCTTTAATTAGGGGAAGCCAGAAAAGAAGAAGAAAAAAATCAAATTTAATGTTGTAGTTGGTACGATAATTGTAAAATATGAAGAAGGAGGATTTAGAAATGGGACAAGTCACTAAATAGAAGGATTATAACTAGTAATAATCCCAAGCATCTAAATGTTGTATTCATCAAAGCATATGTTATACAATGGAGGTAGATAGCATTTTACCATCTTAAATATTTCTCTAGAGTCTTTATAAATTATGATGAAAAGCTTATTGTGTTTTCTGGTTTCTTCTTTTTCCCTCTAGGGAGTCTGTAACTGTCATCATGTGGAATTGAACTCTCCTTTATTATGCAAAGTTTGTGAGCTTGTCTTAAGTATAACGTGGGCAGAGTGTGCTCCAGAGAGTTAAGCTATTGTTGATGGCAAACTCATTCTACTTCAAACCTCAACTCCCTAGTAAATCATTTCTTGCTTTTCTTGATTACTTACTTCAGACAAACCAATTATGAAACATTTATAGACTTGTAACACCTCTGAGGTTAAGACTTTGACTTTCTTTGGCACTCATGAGCTTAGTTGTTTCTGTTCATAAGACTGGGTTGCCTAATTGACGCAGGCCTATACTGAGATTTCCAGTAATGACTGCCAAATTTAGCTTTTGTGAAATTTTCCGTTGACTTTGTACAGAAATAATCTCACAGTTCCCCTGGATCGTGGGTGTTTGAATGACTCATCAGTCTCTCCACCTCCCATGCCATGGTACTCACCAAGGCTGAGCTCAGGACCAACAGCAGAAAGTGTGAACGCTTTCTCTAGACTAGATCTTAACTGAAAGTGGGAGTGTGAATATCTCACAAGCATTGGGGCACCCATGCACTTCTGAGTTACACCATCATATGCTGGAAACCTTGGAGAGCTTTGCTTAACTAGGATAAGAAGAGACACTTAAACTTTGGAAAAAGACTGGCTGGGAAGTTGTGTTATCTCTATTCCTGAAGATCTGTAAAACCTTCTCAGCACTGAGCTATAGCAGGTCTTTGGTTTGATTTGTCTGACCTCAATATCAATTTCAACACTTTCCTTCATGTATTTGTCTACTTCTAGCTGTTTAAGACAAGTTCGGTACTGTCTCTAGTGTTGTTCCATCAAAGTTGAATTCAATGAGACAGTTTAAAAATATAGAGCTAACTTGTATATAAAAGCGTTTTAATCTAGTTCATTAAACCTTATTTATATTTCCTTATAAGATTATCAGTCAAGGTTTCTATAATCTACTTAATATTCTCCCCAAAAAATTGACCAAATACACTAACTTGTAATTTCCCAGGATTAAGAGCCCTATTTACTTGTTACACTGAACCTTGCTAATAAATCAGCATGCCAAATTCCATAATACAAGCTTAATAAAATACATATTAGCTTAGGTTTTTTTTAATGAAATATGTTTTGTACTAATGCTCAGAATAAAATTAAAGAGTCAGAGATTTCTTCTTTATTTCTTGAGTTTTTCCTCTCAATATATTATCCCTGTCTATTATCTATTATATAGGCATAATATTATAAAGGCATAACTCCTTAGGATTTGTAAAATTTTCAGAGCTTTTATGTGTAGAGTTTGGAAAATTTAGGAACCAGTTCTGCTCTCTTTGAAGAAATTTCCATTTAAATATGATTCACACTGTAGAAAGACTTGGGTTACCACTGAATTTGATTAAAGTCTAAGGAAAACATCTATGCTTATTTAAACTTCAAATACCTCTGTGCCTTTTAGGCTACAACAAGTTCATGAGAGTGAAGATAACCCCCCACAAACAGGCAGCTGGCTACCAGAGAATTTGTATCCAAAATTCCTAGGTAGGTTGACAATATATTATATTATCAGTTAACTCAATCTGTAAACGCCTGGTGTTTTTTTCTTCTTTATGTGCAACTCAAATTCATATATTTTGTTAGACTTCCTGGAGATATGGTACCGCTTTGTCACTGCAGAAAAGGATATGGTATAAACATCATGTAGTTTAAGTAAGATTTACCAAAATTATGCTCTTTCCCCCAGGTGGGTCATGTTAGTAAATATTAACAAATGGCACCCCTATTTTTGTGTAGATCTAGAGCTCAAATTGAATTCCTTTACTAAAGCACCAATTATCAATTGACTTAAGATAATACTTAAAGGAATCAGTAAAGAGTTAGTAGGTCATTATCTCCACTCTGATTTGCCCCCACTTTAATGTTTTAAAGTTTGGTAATTCTACATTCTGAAAGGTCTAAGATTCACTTTCTCAGTCTTTACTTACTGTTAGAGTATTGGAGATTTCCTATTGTTGTTTAGTTGGTTGTTTTGTTGTTATTTGTTTTCAAACTTAGAACTTATTTGTTTTAAACTTTTCAAAATTAGACTGGGATCTCTGAACAACTTCTTGTTAATGTTAGAAATATCTATGTGGACAGCCTCAAAGATACAAATCCCTTTAATTTTATTCAGATACCGTGCAACAGTATTAGCATGCTGTTGTGTCCTTATTGGTATTTTGAAAGCTGTCAGTGTACTGTCATGCACCTGTACTAAACTTGATTCATCTCCATCAAACCCAAAATATGAGTTACCTATGCCTGTCATGTAAATATGTGATGAAACAGCAAACTTTCCCTGTTCTCCCTGCATAAAGCAAACAAGAAATATCTGAGGAAGAGTTGTGCGTGTTCTAAACAACAAGAAAAGCTGGCTTTAAATAACAAGAATATCTCAGCAGCACAAAGCTCATTCTAATGTGTAGTCTGCAGTTGTAAGTGAAGATGATCGTATCTGTTTGCAGACTGGCTCCCCCATGCTGGCTTATGGCTCCGAAGCCACTGACTATTAGTTTGCACAATGGATCCTTAGGGTCTGTCAGCTGCTACTGCAGACTAATCCTCATTTAGCATCTTTATTCAATAGTAAGAATAACAACAAAAAGCAAGGTAGAACAAGTACTAAATGGAAAAACAAGTTCACTTTAATTAAAATGTAATAGTATTTGTGAAGTTGGTGGGGAATTCAATAGACATTTATTTTGTTTAGAAACTTCAGAACAATAATTAAATGCATTAATTTCATTTGAGTCCTCCCTGATGATCTCTTAAAGTTGTGACTCTTTTTCTACTAGTGCTATAAACAAATTTACTTAACAATATTGATATAGCCTGTATTTCTAGAATTCTGTAGGTGGTAGCTTTTGAAAATGTGTTCAGTCTGTATGACTGTGCAGGATCTTGAACTGGGATTCTTTACTTCTAGTACTATAAACACTTGATTTTTGCTTCCAAATATGTCTTGTTCATGCTACACTTCATCTTCTACCATTTTACAGGGCCCTACAACATTTGCAGAATGCCTTTTTTGCTTTGCAAAAGTGTTATTTTATTTTACTAGTCAAACTCATATCACTCTAAACATTCTATGTCTATCAATAGGAGCAACTTTTTGTTAATATATACATATTTGATGTGTAGTATACTAACATAAAGTACTTATAATACACTGATGTTATAGAATCATAGAATGGCTTCTGTTGGAAGAGACCTTACAGCGCACCCAGTTCCAACCCCCCTGCCATGGGCTGGTTCCCACCTACCAGATTTGGTTGCACAGAGCCCCATCCAACCTGACTTTGAATGCCCTCAGGAATGGGACAGACATCCACTATCTCTCTAGGGAACTTACACCAGTGCCTTACCACCTTCTGAGTAAAGAATTTCTTCCTAACGTCACACCTAAATTTTTCCTTTTCATTGAAAGCCATTCCCCCATTTTTTACTACTTTGACTGTGTAGAAAGTCACTCCCCCTCTTGCTTATAATGTTCTATTACTGAAAGGTCACAGTTAGGTCTCACCTTATGCACATGCACACTTACAGACAAAGAAACTACATGTATGTATATATGTCCATATCTATATCTATGTATGTGTGTGCATCTATATGTATGCATACATATACATAAAAAATCTGCTACTTGGCTCTTTATCATGTTACCTGAGATCAAGTTCAACCACTGGATATGAAAACTGAGGTGTAACTAGCAAATGTCACAGATAACAGTAGCGTATGGGTGCTTGGGGTTTGCATTCGATGGAATACTGACCCCTTGATAAGCTCAGCATTTATTCATGTTATTTGTTTGGAATACAACTATAATTCCTCTCACTGCACTTAAAACCAGTACCGTAGTACTTAATCATCACAAGCTCTCTTCATTTTCAAAGGAAAAAAAAAAAAAAGACAAATATTCAGGTGACGTATTACAAAAAAGAGTCATTGGGTGCTGGAATGGGCTGTCCAGGGTGGTGTTTGAGTCACTGTCCTTAGAGGCGTTCAAGAAATGTGTAGATCTTGTATTAAGGGACATGGCTTAGTGGAGATATATTGCTGGTGGGCAGATGATTGGACTAGATGATATTGGAGGTCTTTCCCAACTTTGGTGATTCTATCATTTATCTTGAAGATTATCTGTTTGGTTGCTTTTTATCTTTATGCAATACCTCATTAAATAGCTTTTCTAAAAACTACTGGAAAAATGATAAAACAATAATAATCATAGCAACTGTGCTCAGACCACTAGCTACAGTTAGAAACCTTTAACTGGTCAGTACTTAGTAAAGACTTAAAAACTTGTGTTTATATAGGAAAAGGATGTTAAGTGAGTCAAATTCTTTTAATCAATATTTCCTGACACCACTCACTCTTCTGGTATGCTGTCACAGATCAGTGGTGCAGGCTACCTGTTGTTGATCTGTTTGGTAATTAGTTTTTGAAGGTTAATCCCACTAGGCATTCTCTGCATTGGCTTGGATTTTAATGACTTTTTGAGCTCTAAAGCACATAGTGCAGGTAATCAAATATTGTACTAAGTTTAGGTCTGTCTGATCCTCCAGTATGCTGACACAAACTCACATAGCTAACCCATCAGGTTAACACAGTTAAGGAACTCCTATTTTTATGTCATAGGCTCATTTCTGATACAGAGAGAGGCATAAAATAACCTGTGCATCTGAGTATTTTCTACTGCTTGCTGAAAATGAACATATTTTCATTTAGGTCAATGAAATTGGCTTTTAATGGAGACCCAGAACAAGTCCTAAAACTTATTTAGAAATAAAGTCAGCTCTAAAAGTGCCTAAGATAAAATGATCTGGCCTCAGGGACTGTGACAGATGATATCTACCTGCTCTTGCTCTTGCCTTCACCATTGTTTGAGTCAGGAGGTAGACTTTTGTACTGACCCAATATGATTGTGCTTCCTATCGTCTGAATAGCTCATACTCATATGTCAGCATCCTTTGCAACTATTTGTATGCAGATTATAGCTCATAACACCAGTAAAGAGTAAGGGCCTAATGTGATATGCAATGTTCAAATATAAATCAAAAATATTGTATAAAGAAGGCTCTCTTAGCCTTGTAACAATGGATGCACAATGATCTCAAAAGGATTAATTTTACATAATTTCAGTCATACAGAAGTTAGATAAATTAGAACTATGAATATCCACTTACGAGTACATCATTCTCCTCTTTTTTTTGTAGGCATCACTGAAAAAACAGGCATTCTTAGACGGAGAGTTCCTCTCAGCTTGAAGTTGGAGTCCAGCTTAGTAGTTAGATTAATCAGTTGTCCCATCCTCACTGGAGAGATGAAGACACCTTATAGAATAGACCTTCTTACCTATGCTAAGCACCTACATAAGGATGGAATAAGTTTTATCCTACAGATATCTTAATATCTTTGCTGAACTTCATATCCCAAGGGACTAGCTCATATTAGATGTTAAAAATCAGTAAATACATTTTTCAGGGCTGTGCACATTATGCATGTATTTTTAGAGGAAGTGAGAAATTCCTCATGCAGTGACAAGTTTACCTTCAGGAATGTAGTCTGGGCTTATCTTATATAATCAATATAATTATCACTGACAAAACAGCACCAAAGATAGTAATGAAGAAGGGATATTTGCAAAGCCCTTCTCTTTTATGCACGAGTACTCGCTCAGTGAAGACTGATATGACTGAGCCAGGGTTCAGTTGCTTGTCATTAGGGCTAGCAACAGAGTTTGCTTTAAGGGAGCTGCTGAGATTTTCTGTTTATTTGTTCCCTTTCACTTACTGCAGCTCAGAAGGACAGTGTTTGGGTCATTAGTTTTTTGGAAGGGCTGAAGAAAGAATATAAATTAATTTAAGGGGGAAAAAAAAGAGAGAGAGAGAAATATCAAAGTGATCTCATGAGCGATTTCATGAGAGCTCCAGTGAAAATTTGCGCATCTCAAATCAGTGTGCTTTTACTGGTTGAATGTGATTCTTGAGTACCTCACCACTTAAAATTTTACACTGGCAATCACAAGAGCAATCTAGATTTACAATGAAGAATGGTCTGGCCCAAGCTTTCCTTCCTTCCCTGACATCATCAAGAGTAGAAGTCCCTGTCCTCTCATTTAGTCAGGTAAAGGGCAGTATGTTCACTAAGTACATTGGGTACACTCCAAGAGGGAGCTTCTGGAGAGAAAGAAAAGTTGGTCAAATGTCCTTAACCTGGAGACAAAGATGTACAGAGGGTGTTGGTTTTGAAGCTCTGAATGATGGGAAATTTAAGTTTTATCCAATGTATAGTCATATGAAAATCTTCAAGTCTGCAATTTGTGACCCATGATAAGAACATACTATGAATATTGCAGTTTCTGCTCTGCTTGGCCTTCCAAAGCAGCAGTTCTGTTATACAATCTGCTAAGCAACTTCAACTTCCACTGAAGTCAGTGAGAGTCAAGGATGCACAGCACCTTACCAAACCATGGCAATTCCCCAGTGATTAAAAATGCATATAATATCAAAAAATTCACTTAAGTGGGAAGAAAAACCAAGAAGTCTTCCTGACAAATGTCTGAAAAGTTGTGAGTTTGCAATTATTAAACTGATGAGAGAAAGGTTTCAAAGTGTTATTAATTTCCTGAGGGTTTTTTTTTTTCAGTTTTATTTGTTTTTTTCTCAAATAACTATGAAGTGGGTAATTAAAGATATTTAAAGAAAAATGGTGTCATCTAATGCTGATTTGTTAAGCAATTATCATGTATTTACCAAAATACATTGTTATCGCATTAATGGTCATAAGAAAAAATCATGAATAAAAGTCTCCAATTTTGTGATGCAGCATCTATTTATTTCAGCAAACTTTGAATCAAATCCAAAGCATTTGAAGGAGGAAATGTCGTTGTTCAAAATATCTATGACTAAACAATTCCATTTCTGTTAATGATATTAGAAACAACCACCTGCTTCCCAGTCTGTGATACACATATGTGAGTACAATTATGGTGTGTTTATTTTATTTTTCCATGCATATATTAGGGTCAAAATGAAATAAAAAGTAGTCAAGTCATTTAAACTATTTACACCCATTTCTCAAATGTGTATTATGAAGAAAATATTTTTTTCTTGCTATTATATTTTAAAGAAAAAATATATCTTAACACCTTTTTGCCTTTTTTTTTTCTTCCCCTCCCCAAGGACACTGTGCCATTAGTAGAGAAAAGGAGAGAAAAAAGACATTTTCCAAGTTTATTCACTGGAAAATTCAAAGGTCAAATTCACAGGAAATTAAACAAAGGAGCTATCTTCAAGAACTATATAATTTTTTTTCCAGTTCCATGATACATATTTTCATCAGTTTACATACACTAGATAAATATTTTCTGGATGTCACAGTAGCCCAACAGTAAGATTCAGAATTATGTATTTAACTCAGATAAACAGAGACATGACTTTTCTATCAAAATCATATATAACTGTAATTCACATGGTTCAACATCAAATTGGTAGATGTTATTAACATCAGAGATTCTACAGATAAATTTTCAGCACTGACTTTATTTTATCTTGGCTTCTATTCTCTCCATCACATTAAAATATATGTGTTTTTAGGATTGCTACTGGCTGGCATTAAACTAAAATCCATGAGGAAATGCTTCATCTCTAACCATGCTTCATCTCTACCTGGGAATTGTAAGTAAATGACATCTGATTAAACAGCCAAACTACCCTACCTATAGGTTGCTATGTTCTCCAGCATTCTACTAAGCATTATTAATTTCAAATAAGTTGCCAATTCTAATATATTTTCTCTGTGACTGAAAAATTCAGTCCTGCAGGTTATGGTAACATGAGAAGTTTGCGTGTATTTTTAAATGCTGAGCTCATGAAATTGAAGTAGATAAAATGTTCTGTACTGCCTTGCCTATAACTTGCCTTTTGATAGGGTGAAGCTTTACTTCTCAGTGGTAAGTCATTTTAAACTCTCTTTCAAGTTCACTCTTGCTTTAAGCAGGCTTTCATATTTCTATCTGTGTTGAGGCAGTACCAAGTTGATTTTATTCACTGGTACTGGCAGTACCAGTTGATTTTATTCACCTGCACACACAGCTTTTGCTTTACCTAGTAAACTGGTCTTTATTTCAACTCACAAGTTCTATTTTACCTTTCCTTGTCTCTCCCTCTTCCGAACTGGGGAGGATGATAGAAGAGCTGGGTGGTATTGAGTGTTTTGTCAGGGGTAAATCACAACATCCATGTATTAATTCTCATACACATATAAACTAGACTCATTTGAACCCTGGAGTCAAAATTAAGAATTTTGTTTTATTATGTATATTGACATTTCAATATCTTTTATAGTGATGCTAAGTGAAACTTTAGATGTCATAATTTCCCCATGCACCTATATTTTTTAAAAAAATGCCACTGCTTAATTCCCTCAAAACATTCTGCTGGTAAAATTAAAAGATCTGACTCAAATCTGACTTACAATGTAGCATATTATAATAAATATTGCACCAAAAAAAAGTAATGAAGGAAACAAATTGAAAACTTCTCCTTGGAAGAAATGAAGTTTATCAGGAGTAATCAGCATGGATCTACCAAGGGGAAACTATGCTTGACCAACGTGATAGCCCTCTATGATGTTACCACTGGCTAGGTAGAGCAGTGGATGTCGATACCATCTCCCAAAGCATCTTTATTATGAAAATTAGAAAACATGGGATAGATGAATGGACTTTGAAGCAGATTGAGAATTGACTAGCTGAGTTTAGAGGGCGGTCATCAGCAGTGCACAGTCTGGTTGGAGGATTGTAACCAGCAGTGTTCAACATCTTCATCAATGATCTGGATGAAGGGAAAGAGTCCAAACTCAGTAACCCTGCAGATTATACAAAGCTGAGAAGATTGGCAGACACTCCTGAAGGCTGTGCTACCATTCAACAAGACCTGGAGAGACTAGAAGTTGAGTAGTAAGAAACCTGATGAGGTTTAACAAGAACAAGTGTAGAATCTTGCATCCGTGGAGGAATAACAGCAAGCATCAGTACAGGTTAGGGGATGACCTGCTGGAAAGGAGCTCTACAGAGGACTACCTTGGGGTCCTGGTGGACAACAGGTTGGCCATGAACCAGCAGCATGCCCTTGCAGCCAAGAAGGCCAATGGTATGGGGTGCATTCAAAAGACTATGGCCAGGTCAAGGGAGGCTATCCTCCATCTCTAACCTGTCCTATAGAGACCACATTTAGAATACTTTGCTCCCCAGTTCAAAAAAGGTAGGGATCTCATAGAAAGAGGATAGTAGAGAGCCACAAAGATGATAAAGGGCCTGGAGTATATCCCCTATGAGGAACGGTTGAGTACCTGGGTCTGTTCAGCCTGAGGAGTGGAAGACTGAGAAGGGATCTGATAAATGTTTATAATTATCTAAAGGGAGGTGGGAGGCAACTAGATGAGACCAGGCTTTTCTCAGTGGTGTGTAGCCATGGGACAAGGAGTAATGGCCTAAAACTTGAACACAAGAAGTTCTGAGCTAACATGCAGAAGAACTTCTCTACACCCTCTGGTAAGAGTGATGAAGCATTGGAACAGGTTGCCCATAGAGGATGCAGCGTCTCCTTCTGTAGAGGTATTCAAAACCCATCTGGATGTTTACCCACGTGACCTATTGTAAGGTACCTGCTTTAGCAGGGCTATTGGGCTCAGTGATCTCTTGAGGTCCCTTCTAATCTGTGTGATTCTGCGATTTTCTTATGATACTGAGAGTAATCTAAAATAAGGGAATATGCTTTATTTTAAAAATCTCTTCCTCGTGGATTATTTCAGCAGAAATACAATGAAATTGTTACAAGAGAAAAGCAAAACCTCATTACAAAGATTTCACTCCACAAACTGTGATAACAGAATTCACAAAAGTAAATCCTAGCTCTTTGTTCACAGTTATGTGTGAAAATGAGATAAATTTTGAAGTTTCTCTTCCCCTGCAAGTAAAAGTTAAGTGTCTGTTCTAAGTCTAATTTTAGAGTGCACACTATATTAGATTCCAGCCTTAGGATCTCCTTTGTCTCACCTAACAGCAGCCATTTAAAAGCTGATAAGCCTAAACTAATTGCCTATGCTCCCATTTTAATCAATTGACAAAAGCAGGCATCTCAAAAACATTATTTGTCCTGCTTATCTGAGAAACATAGGCACAGAATTTAATTACCATGGGATGAGTTGCCTTTTTACAAGTGCTTCTCTTTCTCTTTTAACAACAGAGGATCATAAATAGTTTCATTAAATTAAATATGCATCTTTCAAGTAAACCCAGTGAGATGAGGTGAATCCCTTTAACCTCTTTGTATGAGACAATATAGTCTAAAATACACTGTTATACCCCTAAAATTCTGAACTCTGTGGATAAAATCCAAACTTTCAGTTGGACCAAGTTGCAACCCTGGCTATGACCTTGAGCTTTGCCTGGAAATTTGTGCTTCTGAGGAATCTGAGACACCAACATAGGCCCTGGTTTGGCGCCAAGGAAAAGAAAGATGTTAGATGAGTCTCTCTGTAGTCTCAGTACAATCTTTGTACAGCTCTAGTTCTGATATATAGTTAAAATTCGATGCAGTTAGTAAATCCTTATGCTTCATGTAGTTCTTGAAGGCATAAAAAGTGCATGGCAATTACAGCCAGTAAATCTTATTATAAATTATATAATATGCATGCATTTCAGCTACATTATGAATCAATGCTGTATTTCTAATGGCATCTTTTTGCACAATTTTAGTTGGGCATCAAGCACAAGTCTAAAAATATTAATCCGTATAACCTTTCTATTTTAAACTACAAGGTCTGAGTTATTGGGTTCTGGGAGTGGGTAGTATTGTTTGTTTGTTTAGTTGGGATTTTTTGTCTTTATACATCAGAAATACATTTTAAGTGCTTCTATTCTTGAAGCAATTACAATTTGCAAATCAGAATTCATGAAAGCTTTGTTCTTCAGTTATTTTTTAGCCAAAGGAAGAAAATCAACCTCTGAATGGTTTAAATGACATGACATGAGAGGACTTCAAGGCCCCAGTATTTTATTGTCTTCTGCCTTAATAGGCTAAAGCAAAACGATCTAGATAAAGTTATTTAAAATATAATGAGTACTGGATTCTAAATCTCTGTGAACCATAAGTTCTCATTCGGGTGACGTCAACATATAGCTTTAGACATCTACAAATGTAGAAATCTCCTTTTCTATGTTAAGCCCATCTGAAAGCAGACATCTAATCTAACCTAAACAAAATTAAATCAGTTGTGATTTTGGACTGGTTATATCTCTACTGATTAAAAAGAGACACTTCAAGTGACCACTTCAGATGCAGCATCTCCATGCGGTTGCATGAAAGCCATCCTGCGAGAGTCGTGCAGATGTAGCTCAGATGTCAGGGGAGAGAACATCTACTTTCATTGTAATTTCTAGCCCAGAATTAGGAATTATACTTGTATATTTAAAATACATTACAGAGAAGATAAGCACTATGCTTCCATTTTAGAGATAAAAAAAAAAAAGAATCTTAGGTTAGCTGAGTGATAGTTACAGGACAGAGCAGATATGAATAGAACTTGAATGATAACCACTGTCTTCTGGAGCTTTGCCCAGCTGTGGTATCATTTAGGCACAATCTAATAGAGGAAAAACAAAAACATCTGAAAATATTATCTGATTCCTTTACAGGAAATGGTTTTAAGGACATTTTACCCCAAGGCAGCCCTCTAAAGGGACACTGAAATGGAAGTCATATATTTGCATACATATATTTGCATTTCTTCTCTTAAATACCCCTTACAGTCACCAGTGTAAAGTAGCCAGAAGCACTTAAATGTAATTAGAAATTAATTTGAAGAGTAAAATTATTCATTTGTTTCTCATTCTTTGGTGCTGGCTCACAAACAGCTGAATATGATAAAATATTTTAATTTATGCATTCTTACAAATAGAGTTTATTAGTAGATGCTGAAGCAATTTGATTCTGCATTTGAAGAAAATCACTTCCCTGTCAAAGGAAACTCATCCCTATTGGAACAGCACTCTAGCTCCCAGGAACAGAGCTGGATTTAGCTCCAGCAGTTCCTCCCTGAGAAAAAGCAAATTTGAGCTTCAACTCCAAGTTTGCCTAAGAATTAGATGAAGAAGTACTCAGATCTGGTGCTCCTAGCTAGCAGAACAGCAAAACCAAAAATGAACACATGGAAAACTGGTGAGAGGCAGTGGAGTGCCACAGGCCTGCCTGCCTGTTCATAGCACTGCCTAGACTCTCCAGGGGATGCATGCTCGAAAGCAGAAGGCTTTATATGACTTGCATAAAAAGCTGTTTTGGAACATGTTGGGAGTATTGGTTGTCCATGGGAGATGATTACTTTATATGGAAAATTTATGAGTCAGAAGAGATTGGAGCCTGACTGAAAGGGAGAGGGCAACAAGGTGAAATATATGGCTGGAACAGGCAGGACTGGAGATCCCCAACAACTAGTATTCAATTGATGATTGATTTTTAATATCTTCATTAAATACTATGAAAAAAAGTAAATGTAGAAATGCTATACTAATTTTAGCAACTGCCTGAAGTTCAGATACATGATCAGAATCCAAAAAATAGATGACAGGCAAAGGTCCCTGGCATTCAAAAAACACAAGCAGAAAAAATCTACATCCCAATCTAAATGCTTTAAAAAAGCTGATTAAAAACTACAAATTGTTTCACCAAGTGAAGTACAATCCTAACAAATGGTTCAGCTACCTCTTGCTGCAGCTATCATGCTCTGTACAGTTCCTTCTCCTGTTCCTGTATGCCTTTTGTTACTGTTAATGCTTAAAGAGGGAAGTGAATGTGTACAGTTAATCACTGTCAGACTGAAATTTTCTCTGTGAATTTCTGGCAGGACAAACTGACCACGAGTTTCATTAAATTTATTCACTTTTGTATTATCATAGGTTTAATGAAGATTAGTTCTTAAAATAAGCAAAATCCTTATGAAAGATCTAGAGCAAGTGTCCTTTAAGCATTCAAGAAATAAATTTTCACTGCTGTTAAAAGCAAATGCCTTGCTTTCCATCTGAAAATACAGGTATTTAATCACCAACCATCAATTCTCTTTATGCATATGACACAACCAGCCCACAACATTCTCCCTGTTGAGTGGATTGAACTGTAGCACCTACACTCATTCCTATAATCACTATTAGTACCTGAACTGGTTTGATACTGTTAACTGTTCTACTGTACTTCCAGATTCAACAACCCCATTCTCTTTCTGATCAATGAGGGGAAATACTCACAATCATGCTCTTGGGATGACACACACCTCTCTGGATGTATGCACAGCTCTCTACTGGTCACAGTGTGAGCCTGGGGCTCAGATTTTTATTTCTAAACCCTAGAGGGACACAGAAGGGCAGATTAATCTTATTTGTACAGATACTGTTTACCAGGGTATTTGAATCACTTTGTGGCAGCCTCCCACCATCTCACTTCTTTCTGCTGTTTTGACCTTGAAGGCAGCAGCAAACTTAACAGTTATGAGACTGAATTTAGTTCACAAGTATAATAAATTAGTACTACATACTATTTAGATACAATAGCTCATCTTTGTGCAGTCACACAGAAACAAAACTGTTCTTGCCATTCATTCATTTAGAGGACTGTCATCTGTCCTATGTTTAATCTTCTTCACATATACCTTATTAATGATGTGCGATCCTATTTTGTTAAGCAAAATGATATGCAGTTCTAAGGCAAAAACACAGAAATCTACATCTGCTTCACTATAAACACTATAAACATACAAAAGTCAATTTGACAACATCTATTTTCCATACTAGTTCATATTAATTTTAATTAATAATTTCTGCTTTCTTGCACTTATTATTAGATAAAATGACTAAGAAAAAATTTATATACAACTGAAGAAATTTTCTACAAGAACAAATCACTTGATGTAAAAATTTAGAAAAAATTTTATACCATCAGTTTGAAAAATACAGAGAAATCAAGGGAAGTAGATTGGATAAAGCCAGTTGTCTATTAAAAACATGGGTAAGAGGAGTGGGGAAGGTTATTATATCATGCTCAACTTATAAAAAATGGCAGTGTGACATGATAATCCACTCTGACATTGTGATAGAAAAGAATGGACAGACATGCCAATGAGCACAAATTGTCACTTGGTTTGGTTCAGGCATTAGAATTACAGTTTCCATAAAACTCAGAATTCCTATGGGGTCACAAATAGCTAATGCTTCTGTTGACCTAACTTTACTAGAGTAATACAGAATTTCGGAATTTCGCAATAATCATCTGCTTTCAACCCCCTTGCTATGTGCAGTGTTGCCAACCACCAAACCAGGCTGCCCAGAGCTACATCCAGCCGGGCCTTGAATGCCTCCATGGATGGGGCATCCATAACCTCCTTGGGCAACCTGTTCCAGTGCGTCAACGCTCTCTGTGTGAAAATATTCCCTTCTAAATGCTCAGAAAATAGGTGGACAAGACAGAAGCATCCTAAAGACTGATCATCAAACGAGGTTTTATGTGTGTCATTCTCACATCCTCTAAAATGGCAATCTCTAGAGGCACTCAGAGCCTTGTGCATTGGCTCACCACATTCATAGCCGGCAATTTAGGTTATGAATATACAAATCCCAGAAACTTTCATCCTCTCAACATGCTTGAAAGTTGGATGAATCCTGATCTAAGTCTTTTATCTCATGCCAAGTTGTTTCTTGCCTGTTAACCCTGTGGTATTTTCTGCCATTTGCACTCAAGTCTTGAAATGAGATTTAAAGTCCATTCTCTGTTTCCATCCCTTAGCACCATTTTATTTGCAGTTTTAATTCAGATATATATCAATCCTATTAGTCGCTCTGACTTATGTATTAATTAAAAGTGGCATCCAAAAATGGTTTTGCTGAAGTTAGAGGCAAATCTCTTGTTGCCTGTAGGAGGAAAGGATCCAAAACACTGACAGTATGCTCTTTTGATCACTGTTGTGAATTGAAAAAGGCCAAAACTAGTTCTACTCAGGTATGACAAGTACAGATGTTGAAGCATGTCAGTATTTGCCAATAAAACACTAGAAGACTCTGATTTGATAACTGGGCCTTCTTTGGATTCAAGGTACTGAGAAGATTATGGCATCTGTTTTCACAGAGAAAAAAAAGTAAGAAAAAATATTTTTTAAAAAGCTATGTAAAGAATTATAAACAATTTATTTAAGTCTAGGTAGTCCAACTGATAAACTTCCAACTCAGTCATGGCACCTAAACCTTCTTATCGTCCCTGATAGGAAAACTAGAAAAAGTGATAACATCCAGAAGCTATTAAAAGGCACACCTGAAGTAACAGCCTAAAAGACCTACAGGTCAAAAGCTGCATTTCAGCCAATTCCATATTATTTCTGTAAGTATCCAAAGTCACTTCTGTAGGGCTGGAAGCTGTTTCCCAGGTGATTCTTACATTTTGCAAACTTCTTGACAGTGTGCCTTGCACCTCTGTAGACTACAGGCTGAGGATTCTGTCCCAGATGTCGCTGCAGACTTGAAATGTCTATTTTTTCCTAACTTCAAAGACTGTGCCTGTGAGAGACAGCACATACTGTTGAAATTGGATTCATTTGCAGTCTGCTGGATGAACCACGACGGTCTCTGTTTCACCCGAAACTCACTTAATTGAAATTTTTTTTACAGAAAAAAAAAAAAAAAAAAAAAAGTTACTCAGCTTTTTCTATCGTATTTTCTATCGTATTTTCATTTGAAGATTCTTGACTGGTCAAGTAATCTGTTTTCCCCTTCAGTTCTCTTCAAGCATATGGATAACTATATTTTTTTCCTTTTTTTTACTAAGCTGTTTTTATTACTACTATCATTATCATTTATTTGTTTGTTTGTTTGTTTGTTTTTGTTATGTCATATACTACCTGCCCACTGGGATCACATATTTCATTAGGACATGGTACTGCAGTACAACTTGGAGAAAAGTAGCTCTACCCTGTGAATCTTCTCTTTTTTGTTTAGTCTCTTTGTCATTTTTTATAGGAAAATAAAAATATGCATATAATAAAATAATAAATAAATTAAACTACAGGCTATTTTGAAACTACCTGTGAAAGGCTTATTTGTGCTTTATTCCCCAAACATCTCAGAATCTGCAGTTCAACCTGAATTTAGTCAGGGGTTCTGGGCTGTCCAGCACCTCCTTTCCACTTCCTCAGTATTTGTCCTATTGTTCTATTTCTTGAAGATTCATACATACATTCTACTTATCTGGGGTTCATACATACACTCTGGTTATCATTATACATAAATTTAATCTTGACAGGTCTCTGAGATAGTATGACTGCACCCAGCTATGGTTTTCTTAATTAAGACAAGTTAAAGCCCCCAGAACTCAAGAAGCACAAAGATAAACTGTATGTGTTTATATGAGTTTGGTACTGAAACACAATTTCAAGTTATTCACCTATTTCATGTTATTATTTTCTAATAACCAGCTTTCAGGGAAGTAAATTCATTTTAATTCCAGACTAGAAAGGCAGCAATCTAACACCTAAATTTCCAAAAGATGAGACATTGATTTTGGAAGATTTGTCTGCTTCAAATTGCTGTGATAACACAAGAAAATAGATAAATTAACTTTCCAATCATTCATTAATTGCCATTCCTGGATTGTTAAAGAATAATGTACTCAAATGGAGTTTTTCAAGTTACTAGAGAAAATCTATTTTTAATGTAAAAACACAGATAAACTGAAAGGAATTATTTCACATTATTTCAGATTATTTCACAGCAAGAAAGAGAGTACTGAAGGCAACAGAATTTTAGTCCAATTTGAATTCAAGACTACAAGAAAAAATAGCCATATCCATGTGTAATTCCTGAAGCTAGTGGCAAATTGCTCCAAATAAAGACATTGCTGGCTTTACGATGCTTGCAGTAGACTTGCTCTTTTCCTTCTGTGTTCCACCTTAGCACTTATCAGTAATAGAAAATTAAAAGACAAAAAGAAAAATGGGAAATCAGTGAGATGGCTGGGAAGATTTTGATATTTATTTTTATTCTCAGAAAATACTGACTCAAAACAACAAATGATTTCACTGAGTTAGTTCTAAAAAATGCTGTTTCTAATCAGAAGAAGCAAACTAACAAGTATCTCATGTCCATTAATTAATATTTAATTCTAGAACAAAGATTAAATCACAAACTGTTATTAAACTGTGTGTTGTACTGAGCATATTTTTCACTTCCTAACTGGGGAGTACCCGCACCAAAACTCAAACTTTTAAATTAAGTTGCACTTAAATAGTTCATTTGAATTCAAGAATTACTGTGTTTAAGGAGAATGACAAGCACTGTGCAAAGGATAAAAGTATGTTCAGGGCAGTGTGTCAAATCATTGACAATAAATGAAATTATTAAATGTTTGTGCTTAATACAGATGCAATTTTTTCAAAGTTCAAGTAGCACACCTTCATTTAAGTTTGAAATACAACAGGTACGCAGGGGTTAACACTGCTAATAAATCTTATCAGTGTATAACGGGATTTGAGTCAGAAACACCCACACATCAGTTATTATATTTACCACAAACATTCTGACTAGGCTTCCCTCCCCAAACTATTCTCTAAGTCTGATTTACTCCTTCATGAACTGTCATGGGGACAGGCTGGCTTCTGGGGCTGTAATGCAGTACAATGCTTTCTCTGCTCTGTTGGTGTTAGTATTTCTCACCCAGAGAAGGATTATAATGACAGAGAACCAGTTTCTCTTAATTGCACCAGCATGGTTGTACTCACTGGAATAATTTTTGAGACCACAGTTCCAAAAAGGGTAGCAATAAAGGTAAATTATGTAGCCTTTAATATGTGCAATTACAACCTTTTCCGGTGGAATATCTTACCACCTAATGGATTTACAAGTTACTACATAAAATGAGTAAGAAAGAAAATAGCTGCATAAAGCAAACACTGTTCATTTCCAAAAATACCACATATGCATTGAAGTGTGAGTTCAAACAGAAGGGCAATCCATTCTCTCAGGAATTAATGCTGAATGCAAAAGCACTACTACTGGAATTTAGCAAGGAATACCTACTGGACTTAGAAAGAGTCCCTTTTTAAATCATTTAAATCATTCATACAAATGAGCGTCTTGCCCAAACTGCCTGAATGAACTGTCTGCTTGTTTCCTAGAGCAGAGATTTTGCATAGTGCTCAGTGCTTCTTTGAATATGTTCAGTTTACTGCCTACATCCTCTTGTTTCACTCTCCCTCCTGCTTTCTTTAAGAGAACTAGAATGGAAATCAGCCGCCCACACTTCTCATTGCCTTTTCTGTATTTTCTTTCTTTCGATTTCCCTGCACTTGAGGGAAGAAGTAAATATAGATCTGCATTTGGCTGACAAACTTTGTTTTTTTCTTCCTGGTAGTTGGAAACATGATGCTAATTTTCAAGGTTGTCACTTGCTAAAGACAAAATTAAAGAGTTCTCATGAAATGAATGTGCTGCATTTTCTTCACCCCACATTCACAGGAAGTCATTAGAAAAATTTCTGGTATAAGAAACAGCAACAGAAACACTCAGCCTACAGAATTCTCTTTAAAGCAATTTATTATTCCTGGATGGAACTGCATTTTCAGGCATGGAAGACAACGCAAAACAGCAGGTTTGCAAAACTAAAGAATCTCTTCTCTAGCAACTGAAAGAATAAACTGAACTGTCAAAATTTGTGATTGCTTTTCCCCTTCACAAAACAAACAAGAAGAGTGAACTTAAGCTCCAGGACCTCCCAGAATCTTGTTATTTCCCTGCTCCAGATGCAGAGAAGCTAGATGCTTCAACTAAAGCTAGATGCAGCTCAACTAAAATAGACACAAGGTACTCCAGTTTTGTCAGCCACTAAAATTACCTGAAATGCATTACCACAACAAGTATTACACTGTCTTTTTTTTTCTGCACCTAGATCTTGAGTAGTTAAATCTAAATTAATTTCAAGGTAACAGATTTGGAGAATGGCATGAGTCTAAATAAAGAGTTGAGAACACCTTACAAACATGTCTGATAAGCTGAGTAATTTGGAAATTGGCTGCTCTTCATTGGCCCTTCACTGGGCTCTTGGCTGATCTTTGCACCTGAGATGCGAAAAGCTACTGCAAATATGCCAACAATGAACAGCAGATACAAATGTAAGAGGACAGGAAAATGCGTATGGCTTCAGTGCCATTAATACCTTGTAACACACATCTAGTTCTGACCAAAGACATCTGATAACTACTCTCACTCTGTAGTATGTGAAAATATTATTTTTAATCAATTTACACAACGGACGTATGTATGATAATTTCTATTAGCCGATAGTTGTTTTGTGCAGTTCTTATTTACTTTTGTTTTTTTTCTTATGTTTTTACTGTTGACTGACTGTAGACTTTATGTTGACAGCTTCTAGTAGCTCTAGTGCTAGACTCTCCATATGCATGTTCAGAACAGGTTACCTCACCAAAAACCTCAACCAAGTTTGGTAAATTCAGGTCAGTGATCAGTGACTCATCTGAAAAGACCAGATTTGCCAAGGAAAACAAAAAAAAGCCTGTAAATATCCTACTGAAACACCTATTGTGGCATCTAATCCTTGTCTTGTCAAGTAAGCACATGTTTTGATGAGTATAGTTAACCCTTCTCCCTGGTTTTGTACCCAAGTGTGCACAAAACAAAACTCATGTTCTCATTTGTACTACTTATCTATTTTATCCCCATTTTAGCTTTTAAAGGAATTTTTTAGACTTTTGTTTTTCTGGAAAGCCAGGCTGTCTTGGTGAATAGTGCTGAGGACTTTTTAAAAAAAACAGTTTTAATTATTTAGGAAAGTAGGCTGATTTCTTTTTCTTTTAAATTTATCACGCCCTTGAACAAAATACATTTCTTGTGATAACGTTTTAAAATGTTCACTGGGTGAAATCAGATTTCTACTCAGCCTTTACACTGAGTTTATCCTATACAGTAATTAGACTGAGTCTGTTTTTCAAACACACACATATACACAGGTCAAAATATAAAGTAATATGCTTTGAGAAATCTCAAACCTGAAGCAGATGACTTTTCTTACAACTGTCATCTCATCACAAATGCATGACAACTAGCATGTGCTGTGCTCCTATTTATATCACCATTCAAATATTAAATGAGTTACCAGAGCAACCAACTTGTAATCCAGTGGGTACTGCAATAATACCTCAGTAATTCTTTTATCTAAACTCTTGAGCTAGATAGCCACCTGGGATGAAAAGCATGCTCCATTATAATCAACGGAAAGTCAGTTCTGTCTGTTCTACACAGCCTGGATTTTGCCTTTCCTTTAGGTCAAATGAATAAACCATCTTGTCTCACAGAAGCAAGACATATTTTGCAGATGTACACTTTGCACTGACATTCAGGAGAACTGTACATGCTCTATTTGGCAAGTATGATGTAAACAGCCATCCTGTTCATCGATGTATTTCTTTTAAACATTCATTTTTAGACAGCCTAATTAAAGTAGCAGAAGATTATCCAAAGGTGATAATGAAGTATCTCCTGAGCCCAGGGAGATTTTTATTTAGGCAGGCGCTTATCGCATCATTTCTGCAAAGTACAAATCTCATATATATACTGTGTAGGCTGCTACAGCCCCAGTCAGCACCCTCTGTTATACATCTTAACCAAATACATTTGGATAGTATCTAGTCATTTTTTTGTAGATGGCTCTAGGGCACATTCCATATTCAGTAGCTATTTCTTTTTTCAGTGTACAAGGCACAGCTACAAACAATATGCAAGCATAATGGCTGTGATAGGAAACAGAATAATCATCTGTTACTACAGGAGATTTGTTTTTAAATGAGCAATACTGAATGAAGGTATATGAAAAAATCACCTTCAAATTAAGAAGAACAAGGTGTTTGGAGCTCAGTTGCACCAAATTTGAACTCATAGACAGAAATGCTATAACATCTAGTTTAGAATGTCATTTGTAAGCCAGAATAGAATCAAACATGGCAAAGCTGCTTTGCAAACAGTACAGAGACAGGTGATGTATGTGTGTGCCAAATCCAAAAATACACTTTCTAGCCATTTAACAAACAAGTAATGCAGTTCCTTTGAATGTATATTGTGATTATAGAAGTCAGCTATGTCTGTCTGAATATATCTGTCTGAATATCGTGAGGTCTCAGGACACGTCATCTCTCCAGAGCATATCATCTATCTCTTCTTCTAATTGAAGTCTGTAGGGACAAGGGAAGAGAAATGAGAAGAACACAGGAGAAGCTGCCAAGCTTTTCAGTAAAGAGATCACAAATAAACAGCCAAGAGTTATTGAGCTGAGAGGCATACTATCCACTTTCTCTTATTCTTTCTTACTTGTATTGGGTGAACATAAACAGATTTATCCTCTTCAGCTTGTCTCTACACACTGTGCTGGCTAGGATAACCTGCATCTGTTTTGTTTGTTTGTCCTCATCAAAATACTGTGTAGTACAAGCATAAGTGATAGCAGCATTTGAGTACGGGAATTTAATTCTACCATTTTAGGACCCAAAGTGGGTATGTTTCTTTTTTGTGCTAGATAGTCTTTTATCTTATCTGACAACTTGCTTTTTATCCTTGTAGTAATTAGATTTGAAGAGCCCCATTCTAACCTTGATACTTGCATTGATACCCTATATATCAAGAAGCCTTGATAAGTGACTTATTAAAAGATGGTGTACCTTATGAATCAGTGGCATACTGAAGTTTATAATCATCTATCGGAGGGGTAGGGAGCTTGCAAACAGACAACCTCTTATGAAATCAACAACAATAAAAAAAATAAGATGAATAGAGGATAAATAATCTGAAAAAAAATGGCAGTCAGAATCACACAGCAAATCTCAGTCATTAGACAGAAGAGAAGGGAAGAGAAAGAATAACAATTTCCAGGTCTATATGAGAGTTCAAAGGTTGGAAGGTTATTTTTATCTAGATAATATCAAGTGAGCAATGTGAAGATCTCTATCCAGGAAATTTATTCCCTTCCCTACACTACTATGAGGGCTAGTGGTGCTGGAAGAACTGGGAACAGTCTGAAGACATCTAACTGCAGTTATTTGGACAAGAAAGACGGGAACTTTCTGGATGAATGTCAGAGATCACATTGTACACCTGTGAAATATGTTCCAGAAGAAGGGAAAAGTACTTCTCTGCCTTTATTTGACTTTGCTATAAGAGCTTTAAGAATTTGTTTAGGTAAGACCAAATATCTCTAAACTCTAATGAGAAAACGCTATTATGGAAACTGCTTTATCACTATTTTTTTTCTGTGTATGTTGTATTTAGCATTTTTTGATGAGGCAAAACATTAAATTTAACAACTTTAATCTAAATCTAATATTTGGTTTTTAAAGGTAAATGGCTAGAGTCAGAAGATGCTACATCCTCCTTTCAGAGAAGAGTGGAAAAACACCAGTCCAAAAAGGAACCAGGTGTTAGTTTGAAGCAATAAAAATGTAGAAAACTTGCTGTGGTTGGAGGAGGGAAGCTTGCCTAGAAGGGAGGAAGAGATAAAAAATCATTAGGAAGAAAATACCTTGTACTGTCACAAAGATCTCTATCCCAGTAAAAAAAGCGCCATCCGTGACAAGGCTACTGAGGGAAGGAAATACATGGAACATCTGTCGTTTTTGTATGACTAGTCTATCTCTTATATGACAGCAGTGCTTCAGAGGTTAGGGGTAAAAAAATATTCCTAATCTCTAACATTATCTTGACAATTTAAAAATTAAATCAGACCTTACATGTTCGGTGAAATAGTATGAGGTGCAAAAGCCACTGAGAGTGAAGAAAGCATCATTAAATGCTTGGCCTGAGTAATAAGAAAAAATAATTTCTACTCTCCTTCTGAAGAGGGAGAGTAAGAGGTAAATTTTTGCCATGTTATGACTTTTTGCAGTTTGAAATACCATTTCATACACCAGTCACAGGTTGAAATAAGAAATTAAGCTGCTTGTGAATTTAATTAAAAATATATATTTATTTTAAACCTGAATTTACAGAGGTATAGAGAAGGAAGGTTATTTACCAGAAATCAACCTATCCCCAACTCAGTGTTCTTAATTCAGTTTGTTTGCAAAATCTTCTCCTTTCTATTCACCACTTTGAATTTTGTTCTCTGGGTCCTAAGCAGCAAAATGGGTAACTCTGACTAGCCTTTGGGCACTAACATCTCATGGGAGTCAGCAAGTAAATCTCTATGTCCCATAAGCAGTAACAGACAGAAAAGCAGCAGCAGTGTTATTTGCAAAAATAAAAGACTGTGGAAGTCATGTTATTAAAAGTATGTTAGCTTTAGGTTAAGAACTAAGCATTCAGTCTGAAAGTTTGCTTCTGTATGAAAAGAACATATCTTCATGACAACACTTATAAGAAGCAGCATGACCTTCATTTTCTCTCCTACTCTTTAAGATTGAGGGCTTGGGGTCATAAAGAAAATTACGACAAGCACCACAGCACACAACTGCTTCACATTAGAGAACAAAAGAGTAACTTAAATAAAGTCTTTGATTTTTATATCTACCTTTTATAAGGAGCAATAACAAAATCTGATCTACAGAAGAACTTTTCTGAAGAACAGAGTACCGAGCAATTTAAATATTACCTCATCAGCAAGGAGCACTTATTTGGTTGTCTTTTAATAAGAAGGGTGGCACACAGGGTTCCCCATTAGTGACTTAAACTTTGTCTTTCATGTATTTTTACTATTTCTATCTTGGTTAATTCCATTTTTAGATGGCAAGAAACTCCCTTGAAAGTTTGTCTTTCTGCAAGATGTGTCAGCTCTTTGTAGTGTATCAATCTAAAATAAGATGGGCTGCAATCCTAACTTACATCTTTAAACAACAGACTTGTGGTAGGGCTTTTCTGGAAAGTGTAACCTAGCTGTTACCCTAGGAAGCATTATTTTTTAAGCATACACAATACTCAAAGGAATGTAAGACAAGCTTAGAAATTTTCCCACATAGGTGACAGGTGATCTCACTAAGCACAATCCCTTCCTAAAACACAATGCTGCAGTTAAATTGGGCTTTCAGTTCAAAAGGCATTTAAAAAAAACCCCACAAAACTGACAGCTTAAGGTGAAGGAAAGTGCACCCATCTGCAGTATGCTCCTCAACTTCTGATTTTGGTTTGGATGGTCAATAATGGTTACTCATGAACTCTGCAGTAACCATGTAGTATACCATGTAGTGGCTGTTGAAAAGGGTGTTCATCTCCTCTGTGTTGTATGTGGTCTCTAAGATTCTGCATTTATAGAATCCTTTATGCATTTGTTAGAACTTTATTTTTCTTTTATTATTATGCATGTCATCTAAGTCAATAGTTATAATGGATATATAAAATAGAGGGGATGGTAGAATGCCTGTTCTTGGCATTGATATCAAAACAGTGAAGTTCAGGATTTGTGTTCAAATGAAAGTGTCAAGGGAAAAGTATTGTGATGCTGGGTTTCTTGCTTCAGTATCTGGTAAACATACCATTTAAATTGTGTAATTGGAACCCATATATTTCAATTAAATCTATCAATTTCTCTGTTTTTAAATCATCTGTGAAAATGCATTTGAACAAAAGACAATACGTTAAAAAAAAAAAAATGAAAATTTGAAGTCACTTTCCAAAGTGACAAATTCAAATGAATGATTTTATCAATCCAAAAGATTAACACACCTACAGTCCTCTCAGAGAATGAAGAGAGCTAAATCTTGATTATTTTTAAATGAGCTATTAAGTTACTGTTTTTTATGTAATGCACAAAATATTCTGCCTATAAAAACCCTCCTCCCTCCACCTCCATTTTATAGTCATCCAGAGGAGACATGAAGAGTGTGATACAATTCCATTAAAAAAAAAAAAAAAAAAAGGAGAGTTGTAAGACGCTTGTTTTATATATAATCCTTCTTTCAGAATACATACTCCTGTAATAAGAATTGCCCTGGGATTTATGGTTCAGATTAATAATTAAGACATGGATTAGAAAGCAATCACAGCAGTATTTTCATTTACTTCTCTTTCCCTCCCTTCCTCCCATCTTGTATCCTGTATTGTCAGAGAGAACAGATGGTTAAATAATCAGCTAGGTGTGAAAACATACAGTAATGTTGCTTCACACATCTGATAACAGGAAAGGCCCATTTAAGGATGTCTCTTGGAAAAAAAAAAAAAAAAAAGAAAGAAAAAAAAAAAGAAAAAAAGTGGCAGGATTTTTAATTGGATTTATCTTGTTAAAATAAAACAACTTTCTCTATGTGAGTGTTTAATTTACATTGAACTAATTAATGATTTATACTATTTATTGTACCAACTGAATTTACATGTCTCTTTGTAAGAAGAGTTAGACACGTAATCTGGACCATTCCTGGCACACAGATCCTATCATCTCCTGCAAACAAATGAAGAAGAGCTGCTGACAAGCAACTGGAGTACAGAGACACAAATGCCCAGGAGGAGGCTGCTGTAACTACCTGTCACTTTCTCTGTGAAATTACAAAATTTAGATCCTCAAAATCACCAGTGTGAAACCAAAAGAGACCTCTTTAGAAAGGTATCTACCTTTCTGGTATTGGATATGCAATAATCCTCAAGTTGTGGTACTTCCAAGCTGCCAAGTGCCTGGGGGCTGGCAGGATTAGTCTGCTCTCTGCCTATTTACTTTCCTGAGCCAGGGAATGAGCAAGTGAAGATGATAGGGGATATTTGGAGATGAATGCTGATGCTATCTTTTTCTTTCTCATACAGTCATAAAACACGTGGGACTGTAGCATAAGGCAAGAACCACCACCTCTTCCATCAGTTGAGTTTTAAGAGAAAATGAAGGGCAGATCATTTCTCCTGATCTGCTCCTTTCTTTGCTACTTTTCTGCATGCCTTTTTCCACTGCTCAAACTTCAGTTCTAAATTACTTATTAATGGTTAAAGTACTGACTGTGAATTTCAGTTGCAAGGCCAACATCTACCTTTTAGACTACAGAAACTGTTCTCAGAAAACAAAATGAATATTGGATGGGGAGGGAGGAAACATCAACCTGACCAGGGTGCTGAAAGTTCCAGTTTCAAAGCTCCAGATAAATGATAAAAAGATAATGTTCTTCTGTTGTTCAACATGTTCTTTCTGACAGCTCCTGGCTGTTTCCTGGTAAGTAGTTGCTTTACTATTAGTTCATGGTACATATTTTCTCTGTAGTCTGAAACAGGGGTTAAAAACAGAGTAGCCAAACATTCATCATTCTGACCCAAAAGCATCAGGGTCTGTGAATATGCTAAGGAACTTCATTATCTTTTGACTTTTTTTTTTTTTTTTTTTTTGTGGTATACCTCCAAGTACGTCAGATTATAATACACAGTATACTGTCACTTCCAGTGAGAATCAATGATTTTTACAACATTCTTGGGAGCTTTCGTTTCTCTCATTCAACTAATGTTTCTCAAAAGTGATTTACTAAAGAGATCGTATAACACAAGGCGCTACAATAGAATAATTTTTCATCTGTGCTTTACTCAGATAAAACCAGAGTGGCTATGCTTTAATGCTAATAATTCTGGATCAGTTTGCTCATTGCAATTCTACAACAGAAAACTGAGGGAATAAGAAAGTAGGCTATGACACACTGCAAAACCTGGACATGTAATGACTACTTGGTATGGTCTCTGACTCATGCAGCCTGAAGCATATATCTACAGGGCTTAGGACCTTACTACTGCTGATTATGCATTTATCATGTAATTGATGATTACTGCTCCTAAGGCTGAAGGTACATACTGGGAGTATTCATGTTTCACCCCAACCATGCTAGCATAAACATTTCTTAATCAGCTGTTTAAGCTCTTAGAGCAGACTCCGTACTGTGGTACTGAAGAAGTAACCTCAGGCTAAGAGGACCATAATTTTTTTAATCACTGTGGTTTGAGTGTCTGGTGGCTATCTGCTAGGACTAGCTAGAGGCTAATATCCTGCAGGTTCTTTTCTCCGGGAAAAGTCAACACCACTAGCATGAGTGAGACACCTGAAAGCCACCCTGGAAGAAATATACAGCACCTGCGTTGTCCATTATACACTGTTCCTCTGTTCTGCTACACAATATTACTTAGATATTTAGATCATAAGATCATAGAATCATTAAGGTTGGAAAAGACCTCCCTCTAAGATCATCATGTCTAATAATTAATTCATTCCCACCATGCCCACTATATTATGTTCCTGAGCATCACATCTACACTTTTCTTGAACATCTCCAGGCACAGTGACTCCACCACTTCCCTGGGCAGCACATTCCAATACCTCATCACTCTTTCTGAGTTGGAATTTTTCCTAATATCCAACCTGATGATCCTTTCCACCTCACTTTCAAATCCAGAATTGAGCTAGTCTGGCTCTAGGTGTAAGGAATCTAGCATTTTACCAGAGATAGTAAAGTAGTCATGGCCCCAGTGTCTGTCCAAACCTGTGGATAGCTAGACATTTTCAACTGCTAGTGCCAAAAAAAAGACAAAGTCAATGGGTTGGCTTATTTTAATATTTTCCATCAATGTGCATTACCATTCCAGTCACTTTACACAGGAAAAACTTGGCAACAAGCCAAGCTATCCAGGTTTCTCATCCCTTCTGACTCAGTTTCCCCATTCTGTGGCTGAAGCACCACTGTGCTTGTCCATGTTTAAGAGGCATTTGGATAATGCTCTCAAAGATATGTTTTAACTTTGGTTCAGCCCATAGATAATCTGAAATTTGGACTTCATTTCCTTTACGTGTTTCTTCCTGGAACTAAACAAATTCTATTCTATTCTCACTATGGTAATATGGAGCATTTCACTGCTCTATTCACTTTCTCCACATATAAACAAAGGATCTTTTTACACAGCCAATGGCAATAAAGTTCTCTGCAATAATGGAAAAATGTGAAACCCATGTCTCTTGGACACATATTTGCAATGGTCTCTCTGTGTTTAATTTGACGGCAAAAGTTGTGGCACATCAATATCTTGACTCCTTCAGATACAAAATGAATCCCTTTTTGTCCACTGTCTGGCCTTGACAGCTTTTCAGCGGATCATGGAGAAAAGGAAGACATCACTTCAAAACATTGTGTTTGCTTGAGGGGAAAATACTGTTGATATGATCAAGGATAAAACAATAGGCAGAGGAGCTACCGAGAAAGCTCCACATGCTCATGCACATATGCACTTTGTCTTTCAGACTCTATTTTCCTAGAGGACAACAGTTGTGCTTTTTTTTTTTTTTTTTTTTTTTTTTTTTTCCCCCAACATAGCATTAAAATAATATTGCTCCAGGCAAGGAACAGTCACAGTAGTAATGAAAGTTGGCAACTGATGATGTCAAAAGGCAGCACACTGTATTTCTGCATGAGAATATTTTTACCTTATTGTTTAAAGAGGGAGGGCATAAGCAAAAGGACAAGGCAGAGGCACATATATCTGTGAGGAAACATTTTCTAACAGCCATAGGACAGAGCAAGGAATCAGATTTTCCTGCAGAGAAGAGTCATATACAAAATCCAGCACTGATCTGATGCATTGTTTTAGGCTGGTCATTAATCTTTCAGTGAAAAACTTTACAGTCCCTGAAAATTTCAAAACAAATGACACATACACATGCCCACAAACAAAATACAACTGAAAGGCGCCCTTCATCTAAATCCTAAGTAACACAATCTTTTTAAGGCAGTTCTGTGATTCGAGGTAACTCAAATCCTGACTGTAAAGTTCTTGGGATGCCTTGAGGTAAGTGCTCTTACTCCTTGCTGCTTATTCTAAATTTGTTTTCAATAAAGTAAAGGAGAGATGAGTTGTCAGCCTGCAGTGGAACATAGATAAACAGAATTAAAAATCTTGTGAATACCTGTTCCTTTTTTCTTTCTTCAGGGAAGAAGCTGCCACAGATAACTATTGATCAGACCACCTTCTTCCCTAAACAGACAGAAAAAGGAATCTACTTCAAACCCTTGGGCTTAGAACCAGAGAGGAAACATATACACCAATCTACAAAATCTTTAATATATTGAAAGATTTTCAATATTTCAGAGTACAAATATTTTATTTTTTTTAGTAATAAGGAAGTTCAGGAAGATACAAAAACTTTGGAAGACAAAACCTATGAATATTTTTACACATTAAAATAATATTCCCATAAAAAAGCCCCATGCACTCTGCATTTTCTGATACAAGAGCTACGAAAAACTGGTCAAAGCAACAACTTTTGTCAAATATGTAAGCTGATAATAAATATTATTTTTCTTTGGGCCCAAATAAAGTGTAATCTCTTAAGAAAGAAAAGAGCAAAAGGCAACAGACATGGAAAACACATTCAATTCAAGCAGAAACATTTCTCAAACTTATGGGTTTTTTTCTCCTCCACTGCTGAGTGAAGCTCAACATGCTATGTCACCTCGTGAATCACAGAATCAAAGAATCATTAAGGTTGGAGAAAAACACTATGATCATCTAGTTCAACCATCCACCCACCAACTATGCCCACTAACCATATCCCTCAGTGCCACATCTGCCCTTTTCCTAAACACCTCCAGGGCCGGTTACTCCGCCACCTCCCTGGGCAGCCTGTGCCAATGTCTCACTACTTTTTTTGAGAAAAAATATTCAACATTTTGACAATGGTATCTGACATTGTATGCAGCTTCAGAAGCAGTTGCTTCTACATGCTGAGCTCAGGTACTTGGAATTTATCATCTTTTGTTCAGTAAAACTTAAAAAATAATTGTGCTTGCAAAAGTATTTGGAGGCAAAATGCTTTCTTAGCACTGCTTTCCATGGGTGTACTTTTAATCTTAGTGATGACACTGGAAGACAAGCTATGCAAAAAGACTGCTTTGTTTTTTTCCCACTGTGATGTCAGGAGAATGGAAATAGGGTCTCCTCTCTCTCTGGGACCCAGGTGAAGTCCAGCAGAAGAGAAGGTGGAGAGGAGGTGCTGATGTGAACAATAAGATGCTGTAAATGTGCACTGTGACAAAGTATCTGTGACAGTCTAAGAACAGCATAAATGTCAGCAAGCTCATAAAAGATAAAGAACAGTTCTGAGACTACTACCATATCACTTTTGCATCATAACACGAGTGTTATCACTTTGGTTTTTCTGCACCTCCTTATTTATTTATTTCACAAAACATTCCTTTGAAGATACTGCTGGTTAATTATTGAGGGGTTTATGTAGGAGGGAGGGTTCTGTGAAAAACAACAGGTTGCTCCTCGTTTCCTACAAGGATTTTATATGGCACAGCAGGGCAAAAGATGTCCTCCCTCAGGCTCTACAGTTGCAGACAAAATCAGTCAGGGGAACAAAAGCCCTGGCTTCTCCCCCATGGTGGGTCAGAGGTGGGTAGGGAAGTATTCCCAGGGAGGTTAACAGGCTGTCACTCTCCATCAAAATGTCATCAACTGTGCATGAATAAAACACCACTATTTTGAAATTGAAAAGAACTGCCAGATTTTTATTACTGCCTGCACCTCAGTCTCCTAATCCATTCTGCTTAGCTGCCCTACAGAACTCCTTCGAACAGTATCTGCTCCTAGATTAGATTCCACTTAATTCTTTGTGACACAGGGATATCATATCTGAATTTAAAAGTGCACATACTTGTAACCCATGGCTTTACTTCCTTTTTTGCCAGTTCTCTCCTCTATCCAACTGAGAGGTGGGCGAGTGATGGGCGTGGTGCTGAGCTGCCTGCTGGGTCAAACCACAGCAGCACATCATGACATTGAGACAAAGAGCACAAGGCACAGTCCCCATTTTTCATATCTCCTGATAAACAAATCCGATTTTCTGTAGCAAGTAAATCCACACTGTTGCTTCTTCTGCAACGGCTAGGAACAGAAGATAAAAAAGAGATTGCTGCCTTCTATAGGCCATTCATGAGTAACAGACGCTGCAAGTCATAAACTTAAAGCCCTCTGCTGCACAAGCCATCCCCTTGCCTTACTAGCAGCTCTCAGGGCCATAAGTAGTTTGCACTGCTTTGAACCTCAGTGGTTGGAGTTTACTGTGGCCCTCACAATAATGGGCAACTTTATGACCCAGCTTACATCTTGCGTAACCCTTCATATACCAAGGGGCTGTGCTGGGCAGCAGCCAGCAGCACACAACTGTGGCTTCATCTGCACAGCGCAAACAGAAAATAAATCTAGCAGGTAGTGGATGAATTAAGAATAATTGCACTTTGGAGCCTGTGATTTCCATGCTATCAATCACAGGCCAATTAAGCAGCAACAGTACAGGGCATCAGTGATACCAGAGAAACTCACAGAAGCACAGCATAACAGCCCTCTATAACCAGTTTTATTTATCTTAAGAAGATTAAGAAAGTGTTTCCAGTGTGCATCCATCCAACCTGCTTTAGATGTTTGCTTTAGGAATAGTCCTTGCTATCAAGTGATTACTGAATTTGTTGAGGGGAAACTGAAGCTTTTTAGCTGTCCCAGTTAATCAGATAGACCCCAGCTCAGCTCAGTAGTTGACAGAAGCCCAGAATGGAAGCTGTCCTTGAAAGCCAGAAGGAACCAGTGGAGTACTCTATGGAGCTATGACTCAGGTACTGAACCATCTCTGCTCCGTCTTTCCCCTTCCATCTCTTTTTATAGTGATTTGTAATTGAGAACAACATAATAAATCTGGTTGGTAGTTCACCTTCCTAGCCAAAGCAGGGCTTATTTCCAGAATCAAGTTTCTCAGCATCCCTAGGTGATCTGTTTCAGCATCAGCAAGAAAGAATCTTCTGAGAATCTGGTAGAATAAATGTCACTACCAAAGACCTATTTTTTTTATACATCTAGGATTCTGTTTGCTGCAACTTTTGACAACTGCCTTTCAAATCTTTCCTCATGCACCCTCAGTGCTCATCTCCATCTTCCTTCTGATCTTGTTTAAGTTGTGGAAAAGCAAAATTAGATGCCCAGCTTTCTGTTTTCTACTTTGCCTAGCTTCAGCAGACAGAAGAACAGACAAATAAAGACATTGTGGTTAAGATTCATCTGACTGCATGTACGTGTAAAACTAATATCTCCATATCTCCACAGGTGATGGCTACAGACTGTTGATCCACTTAAATACAGATGTCCATATCAGGCTTGCCTAAAATTGAGTGAAATGTGTTCCAACCGTTGCAGAGGGTGAATATTGTAGGTAACATATAGCACAGGTGGCAAAATTTAATTGCCAGTTTCATTGTGGCTTTCGTCTCACTCCAATTTATAGGAGGGAAATGAGGTTCTTTTAATATCTGTATACCTGGCGTGAGATTAAGAAAAAACTGTTCAAATGCTGGTCCAACCAGTTTATTATAAATCCTAATCAGGGAGACGGGGAAAGGAAGGAAGGCGATAGAAAAGATAGGAAAGAAGCTTCATCAGCATCGTGGTAGAGCGCAGAGCAAGTCCAGGAGGGAGAGAGAGAGGTTGTGAGGCTTCTCATGTCAGAAACCCCTTCTTCATGAGGAATCTGTTGCCGGAACACCTAAACCTCATGGTTTTCGATTCCTCTTTTATCCTCCTTTTTCTTCTGCCTACATGACACCCCTAGGTGCTTGAGCAAGAGTCATGTGCAGCACCTCCTAAGATGGCCATCTTCCTCGAGAAAAGTCCACACAAAAAAAACGCTTCATGGCCATTAAGCTGCAGCTTATCTCTCTCTCTCGTTGCCCCTGGTCTTGTCCATCTGTGTCCCTCAGACAAAGGATTTCACAACCGTTGCCCAGGACTTGACCATCAGTGTTCTCCAGACAAGAGATTTCTCAACCCTTGCCCAGGACTTGCTTGGACTTGTTCAGCTGTGTCCCCAGCAAGCTTTGAGACAATGATGTAAAATAATAATCTCTTACAGCTTCCAAAAGCAGTTTAAGTGGGGTTCATCCCACATCACCCCTAGTATTTTAAATACATACGTATAAGTCAGAGCTGGTTTTCTGGGTTTTTCACAACCAGTGGACTCAGTAAGACACTTTCAAAGTGTAATTTTTTGGAACTATTTTTGCTGTCGAGAGAAGAGGAGAAGAATGATACCTAGCTCATTCACAAAACAGAAGTCCAGACAACTTTCTCGGGTATGCTTGTGAACAGCCTATGTATCTAAAGTTAGGAGAGGTGAATCCCAACACTGTGTTTCTCAATGTCATGATCATTCCCAGCACTAGTCATTTTATTGCTATGAATCTCAATTCACTGAATGAGCATAATTAAAAAATTCCAGCACTGAGTGGCATGTATCTGTTCCAAACCTCAGTGAAGCCATGGAGAGCCTTTGAAAAGACATAGGTGGAGTTTTTTTCTTCTACAAAGTGCATTTGTATGATGCACAAGTTGAAATTCATTACACCCATATTAACATTCTTCAAAGACTCAGAAAAAAGTAATGACCTGGAGGTTTTTTTGCCACCAGGCCTTATTACAATGCAAATAAGCAGGCACTTAAATTTGACAGTTCTACAAAAAGTCCTCTCCATTCAATATGCTGATAACAATGCACTAGCCTTCATCTGTGTTTGCAACAGGTGATGCCACAGGCAACATACATTAATAACAACAGGGGGAAAGAAAAAAAGAAAAAAAAATAGAAAAAAAAAGCACAAGTGGCAACCTACCAAATCTTCAGAACACACTGTCTTTAATTCAGACAACTATGGAAAAGGGGATGAGGAAGAGAGAGCAAAAGAGAAACTTAAAGCCACCAGAAGATAATCTTTACTAAGAAAATAAACAGACGAGTGGAAGAAATTTAGAAATATAATTGTCTGTATATCAGTTATTTGAATCCTTGGTCTCCTTTGACACAGTCATTTCAGTCTTTTGCCACAGGCAGAAACTAAACTTTCCATATGACACGGATATGATAACGCAGTTAAATGCTTTACATTTAACTTTAACTTTACAAGAGTAAGTTCAACTTCAGTCAGTTTAGAGCATGGGTAGAAAAACTCCAGGATACCTCCAAAACAGCAGTGCTAACTCCTTTGGAAACTGATAGAATATACGTCTGGAAGATACCTTAAGATGTTCTGTCATCTTTAACTGAATGTAATAAGTTTCAGTATGTCATACAGGCTGTGCTGGGGCTGTCCAGCCTGGAGAAGAGAAAGCTCCAGGTATCTAAAGGGGGGCTGGTAAGAAAAAATGGGACAGACTTTAGCAGGGTCTGTTGTGACAGAACAAAAGGAAATGGTTTCAAACTAAAAGGGGAATTTATGTGGGCTGCTCCAAAAGTACAGCCTCCTCCTTTCCAGAAAACAAGAAAAGATATCTCTAGTTTCCATTTGAACAACACTACCTTAAATTCTGTTGTTCAGTCTAAGCAGACTGAGTAACTCTATAACAGTACATAGTGGAGAAAAATAGGCACTCCTTGAATGTGATTCATTACTTCTTAAATGCCTCTGTTAGATAACATAATTCACTACTAGAGATACTACTTTTCTTTGATGATACAGAGAAGACCATATATCTACTTTATGCAAGAGGATTTATTTTAAATCAGGTTAGATGAGATGACCCAAAATATGACTGTAGTACACAGTAATCTTGGAGCCCAAACATAGATGGCTATGAACATCTACTCTGTCTCCCTGCTTCATTCATGCACAGACTCTACCTCCCAGGCTCTCTGGGTAAATATATCTAATGAAAGCTCAACTCATATGAACCTATTAAACTTCTCTAATAGTTTCCACCTGTATTGTCCAGCAGCACAAGTGGATTCCCAAAGAGAGTGATCTGAATGAGAATTAGTACTCAGTGATTTATGTTGTGTTCTCAATGTCATTCCCTAATCTGTAAATAGGACTTAAGCCTACCAACTCAAACTTAGTAAAGAAGCTCCCACTGAAAAGATAAGTATGTCTGTAGCCTGAACTTGTTATATGGGATAATCTGGTATTTTGTGAACTTCCTCCTGTGTTTTATTGAGATGAAGCTTTCTGGGGCTTGTATAGCAGTGATATTTAGGATGTTTGGGGATTTTCACTTCTGGAATACTAAGAACAAATTCTGGTCTTATTGGCATGAATGTAAACACAAGCTAACTTTTGCTGATATAAAGAGTGTAAAAACAATATGCTGCTACTCCTGGAGCTAACTTCAAATACACTCAGAGTTGATGTGCACCATGGTCCTCTCTGAGTACAAATGAAGTTGGATTCCAGCTGTTAAACTTTTATTAGCTGAATACACTCTTGCTAAGACTTTATTATATCACTTGGACACACAAGAAAAGAATCTGTGACAACACTACACAAAAACTTGTTGATTCATGTTGGCTATGGTATACTTCAGCCATGTGTCAAAATGCAAGTTTCTACGAGAAGAAAAAACAACAGTAAAGGTCAAAACTAGGTAATATGCCATCCTCACTGGTTTTGTTGGCTCTTCCATAAGTGGCCTGTGTTTGCAATGTCAAGTGGGTAAGGATTCACTTCCTTGTTTCAGTCATAGACAGACATTCAACGTCTAGTACTAGTGAAATTTTTTTATTGTAAGTTTTTGAATATGCATATTCATACCTGTTATAAGCACCTAGAGGTTCATAGCAGGAAAACCGACAGGCATATTAAGTAAAAAATCCTGTCGTTTTAATATAATCCAATCAGTTTTTACTTTGTTACTTTCCAATTTTTGACCATGTAAACTGCATTACAACTTAAACAAAGAACAATGTTTAACTACTTAGCTAAATTTGTTTATTTTCATCAAGGCATTTGGATTCTACCTTTAATGCTTCAGCTTTGCTCAGTT